>CM053516.1:1200218-1220663 GCA_028627145.1 Eidolon dupreanum | reverse complement strand
CTACGTTCATGTAATTACATCATGACTTTACAGATGATTCCTGGCCTCTTGAGTTCTCCATTCCTCCCCTTCATACCATTTATAAAAGCTTTTCTAGGGCAATACCCTTGTTTTTCCCATACTCAGAGTGAAGGCACGTGTCACCGAGGGGAGGCGGATAGAGGCTGGTTTCAAGCCCTGCCAGAATGCAGGCAGCACAGGAAGGGACACAGTGGCTCTTACGGATGCCACAGGCATAACTCAGGCCCTTTCATTCCCAATCATATCACCAGCAATGAGACCCTGGAAACTTTCCCCAGGGTCAGCCCCTGATGGGTAAGGTCAAGCTCACTGCAATTTGGGCAGATCAGATGGAACACAAGAAGAAAGGAGGTGACAGCCAAAATCCTGAGCGAATATGGGAACAGTTGGGTGAGGGCTGCCTTCAAGCCAGGTTGGAAGAAGGAATGTAAGGTTACTAGGATACGCCATCGTCTGGAACGTGGTCTGGCTGCGCTTATTTTCATACATGAGGTTTCGAGGAACTCAGTTTAGAACAGTTGTGGACTAGAACTCATTCATCCCTCATCATGCATTCATTCCCTCATCTGCACACTTCTGCTAATACTGTAAGTTCTCCAGCTTTTCTTCATAATCGAATAACAAAAATTCAGCCTTGGATGAGCCTCACGATGTCTTTTTTTCCATGACGACAGTAGAGCAGCTGAGCTCTGCTGAGCAAATTTGCACAACTGCTTAGACAGATATTGTGATAAATTCACAATATGAACCTCCCTACTCCCTACAATCCGATGAAATTAATTTATCACCTTCTGCCACAAATCCTCAGATCTGCTAAATTCTTATCAAACCTTTGACTCCATCTCCTCCGTGATACCACCCAACTGCACATCCTACACATTATAAACAGATAAACTGGCTTATTTTCTAGGAAATAGAATCCATCACGTGGAAACTATACCAGCTGCTGTTGGAACGTACGAGCCTGATGCATTGAGATCCCATCTCTCTCTCTCCTGTCTCAATAACGGAGGTTACGTCTCCTACATAAAACCCTTCCATCCGTGGACCCATTTCTCTTGTGTTTTCAGAAGCTTTATACAACAATCATTCATCTCTCTTGTTTGTCAACTGATCTGATTTTTTTTTTTAACTTTGGGGAATGGTGCCATCTTTTACCCATGATGCAAACCTGAAACCACGGAGTCATCCTTGACACTTAGGCGTTTTTTTTTTTTTTAATCTTTAATATCCCTCCAAAATATTTTTCACACCCAGCTTCCCGCTCCTCCACTCCTGTGCTCTAAGCTTCCATCTTTCCTCTTCGGGACGACAGCAGAAACTTTTAACTGGTCCTGCCCCGGCCATTCCTGCCCTCGTCAATTCATTTTCCTCATGTTTCAAACATAATTCGAATCATGTCACCACCCCAATTCCACCCTCGACCTCCTGCTTTAAACCTCTCTTAAATCGCTTGCCACCATTTTAGGAAAAAAACAAGATGAGATTTTACCTCGGGATGGGCGATGCGCCTCCCATCGGCTTTCCTCCCGGTTCCCTGGGCCGCAGCCACGGCGGCCGCATTCTCTCTTAGCTCAGGCCTTTGCACGGGCTGTTCCCGGAGCCTGGGCTGTGTGTCAGTCCAGGCTCACGCTCACCCTTCCTGTCCGGCTCAGGGGATGCTCTCTCGGAAGCCCAGCTGAGTTTGCTTCTCCACGCCAGGATTTGTAGCATCGTGCGCCCTTTCCTTTGGACACCTTACAATGGCTGCTGTTTTCTATTCATTGGCGAGATTACTTAATTAATATCTGTCTCCCGCACTAGCTTCCAAACTCGTGAGGGCGGAGACCTTTTTGAGCGTGCAGTGGACTCCGAGCATAAGACCAGGCATGCAGTAGGCACTCCATAAGTATTTACTGAACGAGTGTGGCTTGAACACATAATAGTATGTTCGGGCATTGTTTCAGGTGCATAGCGCACTTGTTCTTAAATTTTAGCATCGGAATAAATTCTGGGCCTCGACTCCAGAATTTCTCATTCAGTGGGTCTCGGGGTCACATAAGAGTTTACATTTCTAGCACGTTGCAACGTAACGCTGCTTCCGTGGGCCCACAATTTGAGGACTGATGCTTTAGGGAATTAAATACATGATTGTGCCATGCTCACCATCGTCAAGAAATTTACGATTTTATTCAGGCGCAAATAGCAGATAAGAGAACTTTGAGTTTAAAAAAGATACTGTAATTCAAAATCATGGATGCTAGAAACAGAAAAGATATGCCATGATCTTGTCTGTTATTGGTACATGGCATCGATTGTTATATCAATTTTATGGCCAATAATTGCTATTGTTGTTCATTTTAAAAAAGTTATTTCAGACTAAAAACGATGATAGAAATAGTCTGTAGGATTTAAAGTGAGCCTTCAGGGGAATTTAAGAAGGATCAAATAAATATTTTCTATGTTCTATTTTTCTATTTTCATAAATAGAAAAAAAAAGAAGGATGGAGGGATTGAATTTTTAGGGTGGGATAGGATGGAAACATACGGAAGAGGGAGGAGCCCACAGCAATGGAGGAAGGAGAGAAGGCAAACCTGTGCCTGGAGCCCGAATCTGGGAATTGGGCTGGAGCCCAGGGTTGGGATCCCGGAAGCGTGTGAAATCCGGCAGGAAGCGGGCCGGAGAGGAGCCTTTGAGCACCGAGGGTGCGACGCAAGAAAAGGCGGGTGGGCTAGGGACATTTTGGGGGTGTGGGGAGCCAGATTCTGTCGATGTGGACTTTGGGTTCCGCCTTCGCTACCTGCTGCATTTGCAGGGGAACCGCCGGGCCTGGGGCCAGCAGCAGCCGCTCCAGTTGAGTCCGCTCGGTGACATCGCTCCTGTCCCCAGCAGGTGTCGACGGAGCCAAAATAGCAGGACCAAGGGTCCTGTCGCGCTTGGTTTGGGGATGATGAAAGCGGGTCCAGGCGCCCGTCAACACGGCCCGTGAAGGTTCCGCTTTTTTGTCACAGGTGTGATAACAGGTGAGCCGGCGAGGGGGCCTTTCCTGCGTTGCGGCACCTGCGGGGCGTGGCGGCGAGCGGAGGCGCGCGGCCGGCGACGGCGGGCACCCCTCGCACGGTGCCAACGCGCCCGACGGGCACAGGTGGGGACCCGCCCTGTGTCGGGCTCTGTGCCGGGCGCTGCGGGCGGAGCGCGGGCAGACGACACCCCCGCCCGCGCGAAGCTCGCGCTCCGGTGCGTCGCGTGTTGCGGCCCAGGGCGCACGACGCAAACGTGAGTCCCCGCAGACACGTCGTGCTGGATGGTGGCGGTGACACGGGGAAGGGCCCAGCAGAGAAGGGGAAAGGGTGCTCTGGATGGGGGGTGGGGTTTGAAGCCCAGAGCCCGCTGATCTCGAGGGGCAGGGGCTGAGCCAGGGGCCGGCTGGGGGACAGTCCTGGCCTGAGGTGGCCTCTGTGCTGGGGACAGAGACTAGAGACTTCTGCGATAGCCCGGCTAGAAGTGAGGACAGTCCGAGCAGGCCGGGACACGAGGCGGCGAGAAGCACAGGTTCAACGATGACCCCGGCGCCCCGCGCAGCGGACCGTCTGCGCGCCCTGCGTCCTGGCCCCGCGCCCTGCGCGCCCGCGGCAGCCGCAGGTGATAACCAGCCCCAGGTGCCAAGGGCCGGCGGCGCTGTCCACACCCGCGTCCGAGCGTCCGCCCTGGTCAGACTTGGACGTATTTCCAAGGTGCAGTTCAGAGGATCTGGTGACGGATTGGGCATGGGATGTGGAAGAAAGGATTTAAGGCTTATTCTCCAAAGTTTGACATCAGCAGCGAGAGGGACGGAATCGCCCCCAGCTGAGGTGGGGAAGCTGCGGGGGCCTGGGGAGCTGGAGTGTGGACTATTAAGTATTGGAACAGGTGACATCATTCAGCTAAGGTGGCAGAAATGGCGTTGTGTGTGTCTGGCGGGGGCGGGGGAGCTATGGCAGAGACTGGAAGGCTGGCCGCGGTGAGGGCGGGGACGGTTCTGGGGCGACGGCCTCCCGCGGGGGGCGGGCATGGGGGCCAGAGCCTGGTTTCTCCCCAAGAGGAAGAAGGCGGAGCCTGGCAGAGCGGCTGGGCCGGCGATGCGACGTGGGGGCCGGTGGGCGCTTCTCCGGGTCCCCTCAGTCTTCCCAGCGCGAAAGGAAGGGAGGGGGCGCGAGGTGGGGGAGGTCCGATGACAAGGAGACGTGGAGGGGTGCACTGGAGAGGCACAGCGTGGCGCAGGAGGCGATGGCAGAAAGGCCCGCCAGCCGGGCGGGCCCTGGCAGGTTACGCCGCGCAGGTAAACAGTCGGCTGAGCAGGTGCAGGCCTGGATCGCGCAGGGGGCCGGCGTCTGGCCGAGGACCGAAGACAGAGTGAGCGCGGGCGGGGCGAGCGCGGCCCCACCCAGCGAGCCGTGGTCAGGACCCGGCGAGCGGAGATGCTGCAGGGGCGCAGTGGTGACACGCGGCCGCCCAGGGACCCTGGCCAGGTGGCAGGATCGCCAGACAGAGGGGCCCTGGACGGGCAAAGGGCGGCGGCGCCGTGGGAGCGGCCGTGGGCGTCTGTGAGAGGAGGCGGAGGCCAGGGAGCAGGATTCTGAAAACGCGGGTGCTGTCCCGAGTTGTGCTCCCCATCCTCACCGCACGACCTTCAAGGCCTGTGGCTAACAGGTAAAGTCCATTGGTTAGGAGAGGTTTTAAGCCCAGTCTGAAATCGTCCCCTGGCTGTGACGACGCTCTGTGACTATGTCCACAAACGGAGGCGGGCGGTTTAAAATGTTAGCAAGTCCTGGAGGTTAGTGATAGGAAAGCCGGAGGCCTGGAAGCAGGTGGAGAGGCCCCGCCCCATAACCTCACCCTCCCTCATTGTAAACACCTTCGAGAAGAAAGTGCTGGTCCCCAGCCGAATTAGTCCTTCGCTCTAGACCTCTCTATCAGGTTACAGTTTTGTAGAATGCTTCGACTGTATTTAAAGCCTCTGTCCATTTTTTTTTTCCCTTTAGGGGAGAGAGAGAAGAAGGTCAAAGTCATCCGCATTATAACCCTTAACCCCTCCCGGAAGGCAGTCTGCAGCTAGAGTTTGCAGCATGAATGCCACCTGGCAGAACGGTTTCACCTGGCAGAGAGGCACGGAAGGACTTCCGTCTGCGGGGACGAGGGGCGTCTCGCCCCTCCGTGTTCGCACAGAGCGACCTTGCTGCCCGCCGTGTGCATTTGTAACAGTAGCATGCAGTCCCGCTCGGAAGCATTGTGATCCCCACATCAAAAAAAGAAAGGAAAAAAAAACGTAAGATCCGAATTCCCAAAAACCCCACTGTCGATCCACTTAAATACAGCCCGCGTGTGCCGAGGGCCGGCGCCGTCTCCTTGCTGATTGTTTGCAGCGGCCCGAACTGCCCGCGGGACTCCCGGGGGACCGCTCTGGGACAGTCCCCCCTTCTGGTTTCGGGGCGACTTGTTACACGGTGAACCAGCTGACTCGGGTGCTCTGGGTGGGGTGGCGGGGGGCGTTTGTTCTGGAGAGAAATGCTATTATTATGAGCCCTTATTAGAGTTTTTGAGCCTTGGGCTTTTTGGCAGGTCGATGTGCTAAATCATTAAAAACGAGCAAAGCCAGATAGAAAGTCTTTCTTTTCTTTTTTACTTTTTAAAGGCTGGAATCCAGCACGCCAGGCAGACTCACCAGAAATCAAAGCGGAAGGGAAAAACGGATTCTGACGGCGGCGTTGCGGCCGGGCTTGTTGTGGCTCTCTGTCGGGCAGGCGTTTCTGGTTCTGATTAAAGGTAAGTGGATTCTAAAAGGAAATGCTTTTTAATAAAGGGGCCTGCACGCCCCCCATCCCGGAGAGAAGCGGGAACAAAGATGGATTATTTTGAACTGGCCTCATCGACGGCGGCAAGGGACAGCCACAGAAACGCGTGCACATGTGCCACCTGAGAAGCGTGAGGAGGAGGCAGTGGGCAGGGAGAAACGCGCCGTCTCGGGGTGGCGTGGGGGAGGGTGAGATCGCTCCCCCCTCTCTCCGCAGCTGGGCTTTGCGGGCTTCCTGCAGGCACGTGGTCGGTGTGGCTGCACCCCGGCTCCCGGGTGTGCCGGTGCCAGGATCAGGGACCGGAGTGGCTGGCCCGCCTCGCCACAAGTCTCAGCTCTCCACAGAGGTCCTGGCAGGCCCCATCGCGATCAGGGCCATGCCAGAGAGGCAGGATCACCTGGTCACAACCAGGAGGGCACACTGCTCCCTGTAGGTGGGCTGGCACCAAGGTTCTCCGAGGAGGCTGTGGCCTGGGGCCGACGTATACAGTTTGCATCGTGGTTCCATTTTGCACAACTGTGTGCCCGGTGGCTCGCTGGGCCAGCTCTGTCCTAGACTAGAGAGCATTTAGGGACAGTGCGTATGGCAGCCACTTGCTCGTCAGCCTGGTTCTCCCGGCCGGTGCCTCCCTGCTCCGCCACACTCAGAAGCCTGTCGGGTGACGTGGGGTCAGTGCGTGTTGCTGACGGCTGCTAAGCGAGGGTCTGCCTTCCAGAAACCTCTTCTCGCCCTCGAGTTGGACTCAGATGGTGCCGAGGTGGAGCTCGGCTTCCTTCCCTCTCTGAGCACACTCACACTCGTCTAGCAAACGTGCGCTCAGAGACGTCGATTTTGTTACGTTTCTAAGCGTTTGAGGCAATCACAGCGCCGATTTTCAATAACTTCGACCACATTCACTAGCATATTTAGTAACCGCGACATATTTAGTTACGTATCTCTGTGCTAGGAGCATGATAAACAAAAAGGAAATTTGCATTTCTCGGGGAGATTTCTGAATTTCATGAGCAACCTGGGAGCCCCACGCCAGGCGGGCGGCTGTGTGTTTACGCATCTGTTTGGAACATTTAGTAACAGGTGTGAAGCCACAGAGTCTGCCGTGAGTCCCAGATTTCTGGAGGCTGCAGCGCTTCACAAATCCTCCTTTCTGAGAGTGAAACGGGGAGGGGAGTGTCTGTCTTTTCTTAATAGAGTGTATGTTTTCATTGAGGAGATTTTGGGGAAAAGATTTAATGCTCTTTTTTTTTAAATCCGAGTTTTACACACCTTCTGGCTCCTGTATTTGTTTTGCTAAGGAGCTTTTAACAACCAAATGGTTCATATTTTGAGCAACCATCCTCAACAAAGTAGTAAACTGTGAAATTCTCTATAATTCTTTGATCTAAAAACACTTGGAAGGCATTTAACACGTGTTTGGTGGTTTTCATCTGACTATATTTAAAAAACAGGATGCTAGATTCCATATTCATTTAAGCAACTTTAAAAAATACCTCTCGTGGGTGAATTATCAGAAGCATCTCAGTGAGAATCGGACTGGAAGGATAAAGGATAACCTTTCTTTTCTTTTATTAACCAAGTTTTATGAAGTGTGTAGATTAGTACACCAAGATGAATATACCTTTGTAGCCATTATTAATATAATCTTTTCTACTAATGGCTTATTATCAATGGTGGATCAGATTTGATGGGGAAAATGACGATAAACATGAAAGAGGATTTGCGATCATGTCAGGATCTGGGATGGCACTAAAGATTTTCATCTCTGCTCTGTTAACACTTGGCGGATGATTTTCAGGAAGACTCCGGATATTATTTTGAGATTCTCCTGGTGCTCTGTGGGAGAAAGAGCATGGCATCTATCTATCTCACGGCTGATCTATTCAGGGCTTTTCAAAGTGTAGACTGAGTCAGCATGTGGCACGCTGATGGCTGGTGTTAAAGATGAGACGTCATCACAGTGGAGAATTCACGGAGGCAGGCGGGCTGGCCAGCCGGGCAGGTCGGCAGGTGTTCACGGGGAAATGGTCCTTCAGTGGCATTTCCTTGTTCTGGGACCTTTCTCCTGGTTTGAAAGCAAAGCATCTTGATTTTTGGGGGGGACGCCTTCAGATTTTATCAGGCTCTTTAAGTCAGGCTCATGTTAACGAAATTAACAGCGGCAATAACAACAAACGCCCGATTTTATTCAAAGCGACAATTTATTAATTTCCAGAGAGTATGCCTTTCCAGCATGCAGGCATTTGTGTCAGTCATTTAGGGAATCTGGTGTCTGCAGGTAAAGGTGCAAGGAAGGGCGTGCTAAAAACCGGGACGGCGCTTGGTGGCTGTGGAGTCAGCGCAAAGGGTGCTGGATTAGTCTCCTGGATGTGCCAACACCATGGACGACATCAGAAGGAAAGGCTTTGCGTGGGCTAATGTCCTCATCTGGCCCCAGCCTGAGCTTGGGAAGGGGACGATCAGGTGTGCATGGCAAGGAGGACGAGCTCGCTGCTGCCAGCATCTTCGACTCGTAGCCGACCATCCTTCCGGAGGTCCAGGGTCTCCGTCCTGCACTCCTCCAACACCGGATTCCAGATCAATCCATTTTCTTTCCCTATCAGACTTCGTCGCTGTCCCACTTTCGCATTATCAGGAGGGGACGTTTCTAACGAGAGAGAGCAAGGGATTCTAACCACGAGCCGTCTCTGCCAGGCGTCGCCCAGAGTCACACGGCCAGGAACAGCTGAATTGTCTGGGAGGGCTCACTGCAGTTTGTGATTTACAAATTACGTGTTTGTTCGATGCTTTCCTCGAATCGTTTAGTATGGCGCGGCACCCGGGTTTTCGACCTAGAATCGGAGTCATCCCTGTGTTTTCTCGAGGAAAAGTGGAGGCTTCGTCTCTTCTTCCATAAGGTGTTGGCGTCCTGGTGGTTTCCTCAGTCTTATAATGATAGATTATAACAGAAACATCAACTCAAATGTGCCGTTTTACCACCATGTGCTGCACTTCTGCTTTTTATAACATCGGCAAAATAGATTTCGTTGGCTGACAAATGAATGCCCTGACGAGCATTTAGCTAAAAACGCATATGTTTATTTATTGAAGGTTTATGGAAAACGTTATTCGTATAATCAAAACCATAAAAGACACATGTTGGACGCATCCCTCTACGGATTTGAGAGAGGAAGGATGAAAGATGGCTTACACATTGATCTACCAGTCTGTGTTAGTCCAGGCTCTTTGATGAATGGTCTTCTTAACTCTGATGGCCGTGGAAGAGAAAAATGAATGAAAACATCTACTCTCTCCTGGTTAAAAAAAAAAAAAATTAACTTTTCCTCCCAGTAAAAATACAGACACTTTAGATTGAAGGACGCTCTTGGCTCCTAAAAACGAAATGCTGCTTGAAAAGTGGCCTTTTCAGCTTTTCGCCAGCCACAGTCTTATCCACAAGAGAGACACCTAACGACCCTCCTCTAAACGGCAGTCTGCCATTTTGAAAACCTGCAGCTTTTTGAAAGAAGAAAAAAAGCCGGCCAGCCACTTAATTCACCTTTTTGGAACTAGATGTAAGTTAAGGAAAATAAATACAAGTAGGGCGAATAAAAGTGACGCCTGGTTCCCATTTTAAAACTCTTTCGACTTTTGGTGGCGGTGGAGTTTGTCGACACGGCATCCAGAGTGGCCGTTTAAGCAGAACAATTTTAAAAAACTCAGCTCTTGTTAAAGTGGAGAAATGAGGACGTTGTTTTTCTGCTTGTCCCTGGTCACACTGAGAGTCAGCAGACAAGTAAGGGACGGGCAGCCCCAAAGTGGTATGATTTGTAAATTTGGGGGAAAAAAAACATAACACTGAATCCCAAATTTATCTTACCCGATTTTTGCCACATGTGTTCTGGTCCTCTGTGTAGATACTTTACGTTTATATATAATGTAATCATCAGAAATGGCTCCTAGAAGTGACAGCACACTTGGGACCCGATCGCTGTTCGTAAATGGGCAGTGTGCGTCTATTCACGGTTCTGTCTCAGGTCTAAGTCTGCCGTTGCTGACGTCACGTCGTACAATGGGATCAGCCACCGTGAGGACGAAAGGAATTCTAAGTTCTAACAACCCTTCAAAACGCACGATAATTTTTGTGTGTCCGTATCCCAGAACGTCGACATCCTGCACGTGTTTACTGAGACCAGCACTGTGGGAGATGGTGTGCCCAGCAGCTGGTGACACCATCTCTGTCACAGCAAGCCACCGACGAGTCTCAGCTTCCGAATCCCATTACCCTCTTGAAGGAATCGTGGCTCTGCTGTGATGTGGCTGAGCCCGGGCCCGGAGCGGGACTGAACGGGGCGAGCCTGGAACGTCCTGTGCTTTCACGAAGCAAGAGCGAACACAGAGCGTGCTCGGTATGTGTCGAAAGGACACAGGAGCCGCATGAAGAGGATCCCACGAGCCAAAGGCAGGACAGTTTGAGCATCAAAAAAAAAAAAAAAAGAAGAGAGAATGTGTTATAACCGTGAGTGTAGAAGGATGTGTGAGTGCATGAGGATATTTTTTAAAAAGAGGGAATGGGAGGGGCTCTTTTCTCCGAAAGAATGCCAGCTGTAAGTGTAAAAGAAAAAAAAAATGAAAAAAAAATCACTACTCTACAGCCACCTATATAATCACGCAGGCAGGATCCCCAGTGGATATGAAACCCATTGGGTAGATGTTTGCGGGGGAAAAGAATAGTCTTAAGGTATTACCCACAGATTATATACTAAAGACAGACAGGAAAAAGGTACCTTTGCAGCAGCTAGATCTGGCAGGTACTGTGTTCAGGAAGAGATGGCACGGTCCCCAGTGATGGGATCAGTGCCCGTGACACGTCTCCCGATGGCTGTGCTGGGAAGTGCATCTCGTCGCCTGCCCGTGTGGAACTCTTTCAGGGTGCTCAGCCTGAACGTGGCCATGAGCTAAGATTCAGGGAAGCCCAGGCCGGAAACCCTCCACGTCTGCAAGACCGTTTAGCCGGATTCGTCAAAAACATCAATGTTAGGACGGACAATAAAAGGCAGGTGGCTGTTCCGACTTACAGGAGACGTAAGAGAGATGTGGTACCCAGAAGTCAGGTGGATTTCTTGATTGGATGCTGGACCCACTGCGCTCCCTCCCCCCACCCTAGCACGGCTATAAAGAGCATTTTGATGACGGTTGGAGAAATTTGAGTGTAGACTTATAGTTGAAGGTGTAATTGAATTCTATTTATTTCGTGTGATTACATTATAATGAACGACAATGTCCTTGCTCTTAGGAGATATATACTAAGGACTTTAGGGTGAATTATCATGTTTGCAACTTATTTTCAAATGGTTGAGAAAAAGCTGAAATATATGTAAGCACGTGTATGTATGTGTACACACACACACACACACACACACACACACACACACGTGTAATGCTGGGTGCAGCAGAAGCTTAGCCACAGACGGCCTTGGAGAACACAGTGTCTGGACGTTAGGCAATGAGAGTGACTAAGAATTCTAAATTTTTGAGTCTAGAAACAAAACGACCGGAGTTGCATTTGACCGCGGGTGGCAATGAGGGAACAGACGAGCGAGATGCTGGGAAGGTGGAGTCCGGAGGAGTCAGCAGCGGATCGCGGGCAAGGGTGACGAGCCGAGCGCCACTCCCATGTGTGTGGCTCTGGTGTCTGAGTCACCAGGAGTGGCATTCTGGGTGAAAGCAGGGGTAACCCAGGGTACTGCTTTGCCATGTTAAATTTTAGGCGCTGTTGCGTCAGCCAATAGATAGATAGTTGGATACACCAGTCTTAAGTTTCTCCTGAAGAGATTTGGATTCTTTGGCCATCAAAATTGGCTGTTGAGCATCGAAAGGGTAAGAGCAAATGAGATGACGCAGGGAGGGCACACAGAGCCGGAGATGAGGACAGAGGGCCCCCCTTGAAGGCGCTTGAAGGACCAAGAGTCACCGGAGAAGCCCCCGAAGCCCTGGTGCCCACTCACTTCTCCGAGCGAATGCAATTGGGAGTCTTGAACTGGTGGGACCGTGGTCGGCTCCACGGCGTCGTCCCCCGTCTGAGGGCCGGCCGGGGCTCTACACTGCCCAGCACCTCCCGGCTCCACGGAGTGTCCCCGCCGGACAGTGATGCATGCGGAAGAGCCCTGGGATTAGCGGACCTGGGACCGAGCGCCCGTTCTCCGCTCGCTCAGTGCAGGGGCGTGTCACTGAGGTCCGGGGCCTCACATTTGCATCCGTGCCGTGGGGAGGCTCGTCATCCGGGCTCGCGGGGCCGTTGACAGAGGACACGTCCGAGGAGCTGACACGTGTGTTAGCATCGAAGGACTCTCCCAGGACCACCAGAGGAGCTCTGAGCATCCTGCCCGGGGTCTCGGAATGGGACAGAAGTGGGGAGGGGCCGGGGTGAGGTTCGGGAGACCTGCATAGTTTTCAGTCTTTTCTTTAAAAGGGGGCATTCTCGAAGGACTGCAAAGCAGACAGCCAGGAGGAAAAAACACATGCTAGTTTATTTCTTTATTTGACATCTAAACAGTGACTCTCAGGGATCTGCAAATAGGCTCCCTCCCAAGGCTGGGGTCGCCGGTGCCATGTAAGGCGTGTGACAGTCATGGGTCCTCAGGAGGCTGGGCTCACTGGAGACCCGGCCTAAAACGGCGATACGGCTTGAGTGACCGAAGACATTTCTCTCCCCGGGGCTCCGCTAATACCAGGCCATTCTGATCGGAGCGGTTCGCTTGCACAAAAGCAGTTTTCTCTTTTATTTTGTGTGATCTGAACCTGAAGCTCATCGTGGCGATCTGACAGCAGCGGAGAGCAAATCGGTGGGCTTGTGAGACTGTCCTCTAGCAAGTGCCTCTCACGGTTCTGGGGGGGTGACCCAGCTCGCGACGGTCACGCGCTGGGCTCGTTTGGCTCGATGGCGTTAGTTTCTCCGTCAGCGTGCGCCGTGTGTCAGGCGGGGCTTCGCACACGTGACTCCTGTGTCATCTGCTTGGCGCATCTCTCATCCCCGACTTACAGATAAAGACACGAAGGCTGTTGGAGGTTTAGGATCTCCAGGAGCATCTCTGTCCGGTTTCTTCTGCGTTAACTGAAGAGGAAGGGGTTCTTTCGGAGCCTTCTCGATGGAGGGCCATTCACAAGCCCCTGGAAACGTCTATACGAGACAAAGCATTAGGCCTTTCCCGTGAGCGACCCCTTTCCTCGGGGGTGTCTTGGAAAGGCGTGCCGTCTGGTAGCCATGCGACACCTTCGTGAAAGGGCTCGTGGATGCCGTGTCCAAAGGAAGAAACAATTCTTTGAAAAATGACCATTTCGGTGTTTTAGGCCACTTAAAAACATGACATCGGCTCCCTTTGGATGTCTGACTGATGAGATGGAGGAAAACCATACGTCAAGAAAGACAGTGGCTGTTTGCGGAACGAGATTCCTCGCGTCCCCAGCTCTCGGCAGAATGGAGTAAATGGCGCTTTCCTTTTGAGGGTGTTTCAGGAATTGTCCGACACGCTGTTTTTATCATTTCTAATCATTTTTCGCATCATTCCTTCGCCCCAGGCAAGGCTCTCGATAGGATTGGATCGGGCAGAGGAGGGGGTGCGATGCTCGCTCTGGGAGTGACTGGGAAACCCTCGGAGGACCCGCGACCGAGCCCGCTTCTGCGTGATGACACGCAGGCCACACATTTCTCTGGACAGTTCGCCATCGGCCGGAGATGCTGCGTCCTAGCCGTGCACCCTGCAGAAGCGTCTCGAGAGGAATGGTGTGCGACCTTCCAGAGCACGCGGCGACTGGACGTGAACGGCGATGCAGGACAGACCCGAAAAACAGCCGCGAGCCCGCGGGCGGGGAGAGGAAAGAGAAGCCAAGCCAGTTAGTTCAGAAGCCACACGGGCCCCAAAGGCTCGCCGCAGCCTCCTGCCTCGGAGCTGAACGTGCCAAACGGGCGAGAAATAAGACCATCTGAGTTTCTGCGAGAGAAGCCGCGGCCCCCCTAAACCCTCTCGCTTCCGTGGGGAGTCGCTGCTCGGACGCTTCGCCACCAGACCAGAGTCCCTGATGTACACTTGCATCTGTCGTCTTCCGTGGGCTGCTTGGATGTCATGCCTGAAGCAGCTTCTGCAGACGAGAGTCTGATGCGTGTGTGTGTCACAGGGAGGCGGGGTGACGGCGGGGTAGCCGTGTGGGTGTTGGTGACAATGGGGACATGGCTGCGAGCCAGAGAAATCACAGAGCGGCGAGAAGGACAGCAAGGAATCTAGAGAAAAGGAACGGAAGGGGAACCCCGAAAAGCAGGGAGGAAGGAATTAGAGAGATGTGTGAAAAATAAGTAACGGCCTTGTGAAGAAGGCCTCCAGTTTCCAGCGAAATCCTGTCCAGTGCAGACCCGTCTCGTTCACTCAGCAGAGCTCTTTGTGTGTGTGGATCGCCCCCGTTTCTGACTGTTTGGTCCATTCCAAACCCTTCGCCCTCCATCCTCGAGATCTTACTTAAAATGGTCAGGGAGAAGCGCATCCAGATTCCCATGACAGATCCAAAATCGTATTTGTTTACATAGACATGCTATTGCATGAGACTTCTCTGGACACTTGAAAAAAAAACAAACAAAAAACAACAAAAAACGCAAGTAGCTCTCCTCGTTAGAACGTCTCTTCCTGTGTGTGCCCACTGTCAAATGACCACTGCCTTTTTCTCCAGGGAGTTTGTAATGAAGCCCAGGACCCAGTCAGGTGAAGTAAAAAAAAAAAAAAAAAAGCATTTTTTAGTCTTAACAAAGTCATATTCTTTCTTCCACCAATCCTTGCCCTCTGTAAAAAATAAAATAAAAATTTTAAACCTGTTTATAAAAAAAATGTTTCCACCTATTAGGCCGTAATAAGAAACAGCAGTTTTATTTGGTATAGAGGAGAATAAAGTCATATTTTCACTCTGTCCTGCACACATGTAAAAGAAACTCTAAAAAGCGCAGACTTCTTTTTTTCTGATAATCGTTTTTTTCCCCCTCAAATATTAAGTGTTTGCAAAAACCCATACAATGCCGGCACTGTTTTAGACGTTAGAAAACATGAATCAACAGGAGACACTGTACCCTCACTTTGCAGTGTATCATAGAGACGCACAAACATGAGGGTCGATGGGGATGTATTTTTGCATAAAATTCGGGGATGCAAATTTAAGTGCCCACAGGGACCAGACAAGTAATATAAAGGTGCGAATGTCCGCCTATGTCAGGCATCTGGGGTTGGCGGGGCCAATGCCGAAACTGAAGACGTGGAAATTAAAAACAGAAAAGAAATTGTGACCATGTCCTCTTTTGCCACACGTCCTCTTAGTCGGTTCTAATGAATTTATCTCGAGTCTAGGGGAGACAGGAAGAAGGGGTGGAGGGGCTGAGGCTGGGGAGAAGGGTCTTTATCTCCCCCAGCCAAGTAGGTGGGGGGCTGGTTTTGGAGAAGAACGGCCCATTTTTAGAATCTTGCCCACTGGAGGTACCGAAATCAGCATGGCAGAAGTAAGCAAGTGGCTGTGGGCTTGTCCCCGGTCCTCTGATGATGAATCACCCGTATTTATTTCAGTGTCAGAGAAAAATTTCCTGAGAACCTGTGAGCATTAGGCTGTCATTTATTTCAGGGAGAAGAAGCTCCCGTATTCATCTCTCTGAAGGCATATTATTCTCCAGCACATTAATTGGCCACGTTGGACTGATTTTTGAAAAATGATACCTTACTGAGGGGAAATTCTGATTTCGGGGTGCAATTATCTTCGGCGTAACAGCTCTTCTCCAAAAGCTCTTCTGGGGTTGTTTCCAAGGGAGTTTTTAAAACAACCTTTTAAAGAAGCGATAAAAACGGTTCTGTTGAAGATTTACCCTTTCCTTTGAAAGACTTTCAGGAGTCGGCCATTGCCCGAACACCAGAGACCTGAAATAAATGAGCAAAGATGCCTAGAAAATCAGAGATTGGCCGTGTCGAGTTAGATCTCCCATGTCTGAAAGCACCTCAGAGGTGACACGTGGGGTCCAATTCTCTGTCTCAGGCTTGAGTTTCTCCTATGACATCCCAGTGGGTAACCCAGCTTCTGTTTGGTCCGGCGTTGAGGGAATTTACTGTCTCTTAATGAAACTCATTCCATCTTTCTCGACTTCTCAAGTTATTTATGAATTCTCCCTTAAAGTAAAGAAAGGCACCTTTTGATTGCTTCCGGTTTCTATGGAACACTGAGTAAGTCTGAATCTTCTCGTGAATAGATTTCATGCGTTTTCAGGTAACTGGTCACACTCTAAATGCGATCATAATGTGCTCTTTCCCTTTGCTTCCCATTTTTCTAGTTCAGTTGTAATATCTCTAGGATAGGCGGATGTGAGAGTGTTTTCTGTATGGTCAGGTGGTGGTTTTTCTGAACTTGGCGAGGGGCGGGGTGGAGTGGATGTACACAGTGCGTTATCTACCGAGATGACTCTACTTGATTAGGAGTTTTGAGAAGTAAAATTAGTAATTTATGTGATGCCCGGGCTTGTGATTTCTGCTATCCAAAGGTGATGCGCGATGTATTTAAGGGCTGCTTTATGAAAGAGTGCTTGAGGATGAATGGCATGTAAACTCTCAGATGGGGTGAATCTGAGAAGACTTCCCGAAGGAGGTGAGGTATTATTAGAAGTTGGGAGACCATGAAATGTATCATTACAACACACTCTAGATCACAAATAAGATGTCAAGAATCACTCTCAAAGTAGTTGGCTTTCTTACTATTTACTTAAGGCAGAGACTGATAAATCAAATCAAAGTAAATTTAGGGAAGGCTAGGTACATTTCACTATTTGATAGCTAAGTTTTGTGCATCTAAAAGCTTTGGGGCATTTGTCAGGTGCTTCTAAATGTAGTTGATTCTTTAATTCTGGGTACACACCAACATGGATTTTTATCTTAGAGTGAAATGTCCTGAAGTTTCTTTTTTTCTTGGCATGTAATAATTTTATGTTGAGACTAACAGACATATTTTAGATTATTTTAGATCGGCAATGTATTCTCAAAAGAACTTCTTTGTGATCAAATTAAAAGCGTTTCTTGCCCTTCATAAATCATTGGTTTTTGTTGAGCATTTTCTTCAACTCTCCATCATGGTTTCCCCTTTGGGCTGAAACTGAGCATGGAAAATTTCACCTTACCAGACAGGCCTTTCTGGAACCCGTATGCAATGGGAAGGGAGTTCAAATTTATATTTAACTTCAAATGCCTTTTTTTACCACAAGTGATATAATATGGGTAGTGAGCAATCATTTTTTTGGTATAATTGAGTTAGCTTGTTGGCCTGTGCAATTATTTATGAGCCACTTATAGATTTATTTAGGTATTTCAGCATACTCTGACCTCCATCTCTCAAAACTGGGCATCTATGTTGTTGTTTTTTTTCTTTTCTTTTTTGTGTACATAAACAAGCGGATTTTATACCAGTAAAAAGTATTTCCATGTTGCAAAACACTAAGGTGATTAAGTATTATGTGAGGTTATTGAGAGCCCACAATACGAGCGTGGAAATAAAATGGTATAGGTCTCTAATGTGCTCTGAGTTGATATGGTTAGAGACTGAATTAAAGCAGGGGTAAGAGATGAAGTTGGGAGAGTAGGCCGCTTGCTTCCTGTTTTTTTTTTTTCATTTCAGTTTTTATGGTTTTAAGGAATGGACAAAATAAGGATTTGAGACGTTGGAAATCTCAAAGCAGAAATGGCAAACTCACACCCAGTCCAAGTGCCAGGAATTCAGCATTGAAAGATGGTCTTGATTCTTTACTTTTTCATTTACTTATTTGTATTTTATGTATTTATGTATCCATTGCTTTAAGTCACATCAGATTAAAAACTATTCTAATACAGGAATTAAATCTTTCAGAATCGAAGGAAGGAAAAAAGTGGGTAGGGGTAGGGAAAAAATAATCAGTAATAAAAGGAACTTGGTGAAAGTCTAGAATACTTACTATTAGCTCCAGCAGGCAGTGGGAAGTAATAACTTTGATTGGGACTGCCTTTTTGTGTAGGTGTCCTGGACTTCTTTGGGAAGGTGTAGACAGCGAGGTCACAAAAGTCACCGGTACTTGGAATGAAATGCAGACGATGTTAGTGGAGCAGTTGCCACTTATAAGGGCTGGAAGGTGTGCCCCGAGCCTGTCGGCACCACTTCCGTCCGGGCTGAGCTGGATAAACGGCAGGGCGAGGAGATCAAACCTCACTTGGTTTGACTCCGGGTCTTCCTCAGCCCCGGGAGAAAGTGACAAATCGCACTTACGTTGGTTTTTTTTTTATTACGACTTTTTGGCCTTAATTCTGCTTCGCGTGTGCAATGCGCGTCTCGCCATTGGGGTTTTCAGGCTTTCTGTGGGATGAACGTGTTTTCGTGCCTGTCGTTTTTCCGAGCCGCCTCCAATTGTCGCAGCGTCAACGGTAATGGGTTAATGTCAGAAGTTTTGATCACGTCGCTTATGGGACTTCGTTCGTTCGTTCATCGTACAGTTCTGGCCGCTTTAAATGAAGGACTCATGCACCGTAGCTTCGTGGGGCTTCTTCCCCCCACAGCAGTGAGTGGTCTGAAGTGGTTTTACAAAGGTATCGGTGAACGACGTCACCATTTAAGGAGAGGAGGTGTGGTGTTTGGCAGTCTTGCAAATTATCCCTGAAATGAAAATGATTTCTCATTTCTTTAACTTGCCCTTTTATTTGTTTTATGTTGTCCATCGAATCCTTTCCACTCTGTTGATAGCCAGCCACTGTTTCTCCTTTATTTAATAGTACTCGTCCTTCGCAAGGAGTTTGATTTTTTAAAATCACCTTTTTCAGCAATGATCTCAGTTCAGTTCAAATAGGACACTTGCCTCCCACCCTCACGTCTTCCCGCCCATTTTGGTGACAATCTGAACCCTGGAGTATTTACGACTGACTCACACTCAAAGTCCGATACTTTTATTTGTTTTCATCTCATTGGTTTCTACTCAGGTAATTTTATGTTTTGGAAAATGGACATTGCTTCCTTTTTAATAACATAACACTCTTTTATGAACCAAATGAGATTCTGTGTATCACCAAGTAAGCTAAACTTTTTATAATGTTACCTTACAGTGACTTCTTTCATCAAGCTGCATATAAGGTATGCTGATCCAGAATGATTAGTATATCAGAACTCTTTCTGAAGCAAATAGTTTTTAAAAACACTTTGGGTGGAAAATTCCAGACAGTCACAAAAATGAAGAGACTCATATAATGGATGGACGGGCTCATCAACCTGCTTTGGCAGTTAACAGTTGGAAGCCAGTCTCCCCGCTAGATCATTTCAAATAATTACCTTCCCCCCGGATAATTTCAAATCCCAGCCATCGTATCATTTTATCCCTGAATATCTCAGAATGCATCTCTTAACGATAAGAACTTTTTAAAATAGTATAAGCACAATGCTGTTATCAGTTATAAAAGTTAAAAATGTGTTAATATCAAATAATTGGTTTTTGCTCTTTCCTGATCATGTCATTGTTAACAGTGTGTTTCAATTAAGATCCTCATGAGGTTGAATAGACGTGAAATTTCAGATTTAATTTCTGCTTGGTTCACCCATGCCAGTTGAAATGCTTCAATGTTAAACATTTAATGGGCTTATTGTCTGGGTCCATAGGACACAGGAGATTACCTGGCCTGACAGGTGTCGAGGGATCTTTGCTGTTGTCGTTATTGTGTTATTTGTAATTGTATCGGTAATGGTTACTGTGGTTTTCACTAATGTGGTCTAGTTATGCATTAGAATTAGGATTAATCTGTTAGGCTGCCCTGATCGCTCCCCAACCTTAATTCAGAATCGGTTTGAGTTATGTTTTTCTCGTGTGTATAATCGAATATGATGAAAACACCCAGACAACAGTGGGAACCATATTTATCCGCAAGGAGGACCGTTCACATCAGCGATTCTGGGGCAAGCTTTTCAGATTTTAATTACACCCAAGGGAAACCATTGTGTTCAGCAATATATCAAACTTTTGATGCCTCTGGGGTTCATTTCTATTCAATAAGCATACTATCTTCTGTACTTTATTGCTTAATTCTTGCTTTTCAAAGCTTCTTTATGGGCTGCATTCCTTGGTAGGAACAGAAAACACTGCTGTAATTGTAAACCTAGTTTCTTCGGTGGGCAGAGCACTGACATTAAGCGTGGGGAATATTTCACATTTTTTTTTTTTACCTCAAAAGATGCTCGCATTTTTAATCTAGATTTTGCTCATTAAAAATAAGCTTGAAACGACTGTGTGCAGCCAAGTAGACATCGGTAATTAACTCTCTCTTTCTGCCAAAAAAAAACCCACAAAAAAAACCCCTGTACATTCTCTGCTATGCAAGCAATAAATATCCATTACAGAAAAATGAGAAAATACAGGTAAGCACAAAGAAAAAGATCGTTAGAGGTAACAACTGTTAATTTTCTGTTAAGTAGTTAGAACTCTTTCCTAATAATATAGCGTAATATATAATATAGATGTAATATGAATCACACACATCTTTATATTCATTTTGCGGCAATTCAAACTCTACAAACTGTTAACATGCTTTTTTTCACTCAACAGTATGTTATGAATTTCTTTTCTCGCTC
>CM053516.1:1176384-1199718 GCA_028627145.1 Eidolon dupreanum | reverse complement strand
GCTGAGAGGAGATGAGGAACCCTTTTGCCACGACAGGTGGCGTGTGCGACGTGTGAACAGTGAGTCTCCAGCTCTTTGGGAAGGGCCCTGACGCTAAGTCCTCTTGTTCGTCGTTTACATGCCATTTATGTATCAGTGACCCACTCGTTCTTGTTGTCGCCCTCGGGAAAGACACGATAAGGAGCTGGGCTAGAAGAATGACAGACGCAAAGGAGGGCCACCCAGCTTGAGACCTGGGTACGTAGCCCTGCAGGACTTGGCGATTGGATGGAGAGCTGTGGGAGAGTAAACGGCCATATGAGGTCTCTGAGTCAGCTACGCCTTTAAAAGAGAAAATAAGCAAGGAAGGGAGACTTCAGAGGGGGTGATGACTGCGTCTGCCGTGGACGTGGCGAGTCTGGGGCGTTCCCCAGCGCGTGCGTCCAGCAGGCGGACGGCGGTGCACCTTTCAGAAGCGCCCACCCTGACGCGGAGACCTGGGAGTCGTGGGCGTGTAGGTGACAAGTCACAAATATAAGCGGAGGTAAAATCACTCGGGGTGCGTGGTGCAGTGAGAAGGCCGAGCACCGCGCAGAAGCGAGACGGTCTCCGCTTCAAGCGCAGCATGGCGCGCAGCCGGGCGTCTCAGGTAAGCGCGGGACAGGTGCACCGGGTTTGCCTGCGCATCATCCGGACGCGCCGGTGGGCAGTGCGGACGGAAGCCAGACTCCTCCCTGAAGAACCAGAGGGTGCGAGAGGGGGCCAGATGGCTGGGTGATGTCATGCGCCCTAGCCACCTACAGCTCGTCCCCGAGGAACGCGAAGGCGAGGCCCACGGGCACTGGCGGCCTGGGCAGGCAGCGCTGGCCCGTGGCTCCCCCGCGACGTCGGCGCGGATTCGCAGCGCTGGCGCAGAGGACCGGTCCTCATTCCGGACGGATTCCTGTGACACCAGCTCTGAGACCAGCTCTGAGCCCACGGGCGCGGTTGGGTGTCGGATGGAAGGAAACGATGGCTCGCCACGGGCGACCTCGGGGCATGTGACGTTTGCTCTCCATCACACGCGCTGGCAGTGAGGAGGCGCTCTCCACGGAGCGTGACGTGTCACCACGCAGCGCTCTGCTGTTCGAAACACATCGAATGCATAACTCAGCACTTGTGCGAAGCAGGCGGTGAGCGGGCGGAGGTCTGTGAGCGGCCTGTGACCCCCGTAGTCGCTCATCCACTAACAGTGCGATCCGTTCATAATTCGTCACAGGGTAACACAGTCAGTCAGAGGCAGCCTTGCAGGGCCTTAGATCAGGAAATATGATAATGTAAGCCAGTAAAATGGCCCAGTGTCGTTTAATAAATACACCTTAATAAGATTTCAGAGTTACTATCTTTATCACTTAGATTTCTAAAGTTTTATTTGCAACAATTCATATGTAGTAAATATTTTCAAATTTGCATTATCTACAGAATGTTAATTTTAAAATGTCATACGGAATGAAGTTGATATGTATTCGAGAAGGGAGAACCGCTGACTCATTATTACTCATCGCGTGTCATAGTCCTATGCCTAAAAGCACAAAGATGCAAATGACATGTTCCCTGCTGTCTTACGGTCTGTTTGGAAGACAATGCAGAAACAATTACTACCTACATGTAAAAAGCTAAAATGGAACAAATAATTGTAGGAGATTAAAGGAAGGACATCTACGGGGGAACCAAAGGGACAAGGAAAACGTTTTAACTGATAAGCAATTAAATACTAAAGGGGTCGGGTGGGCAGGAAGAATTTAGGCTGCCCTTGCAAGCCACACTGTAGCGGGCGGTTGTTAGACATTCTCAGCCACGACGTGTGCGGCTCGGGGACGGGCCCCGATGGGCCCCAGTACACCCTGCACTGAGATGGGTCAGTGATGAGCATGACAGAGATGGCTGCTCGGGGGCTTGGAGGAGCCTCCTAACAAGACTCCCCGTTTAGCTGGACAGGGCTGGGAAAGGATGAAGCCCGAGGGCTGCTGGCAGCCACCTTTCACCGGGGAGACATGGTTTGCCCACAGGGAGTTAGCACCAAAGGGACAGCACCCAGAGCTGGAGGCCGCGCCCTGGTCCGCAGTGAGCCCCAGGCAAGTCAAGCCTTGTGGGGCCGGGATGACATCCACTTTGGTAACCAGAGGAAGCTGCATGATCTGTGCCTTGTGACCTGGAGAGGCCTGCCCAACGTGACAAAAATGAATAGAAGTGAAACTTAGGGCAGTGCATGCACCTCCCCCCAAATAACAAGCATGTTCCTTATGAACATAGACACTTCAAATGAAGGGACACTTTATACAATGTACCCAATATCATGTTACATGCAGAGACGGGGCACAAAGTAGCGCTTCGGTCTACGGCTAATGGAGCCGTAAACACGTTGTGAATTACGTGAGACTTAACCACGCTAAGGGGGAACGCTGTGCCCCCACGTTCAGATGGCTTTATCCACTGGGAGCTCAGAGAACCTGAGAAGAAATGACACATGCATGATGGAACAGGTAAGGGCCGAAATCCCAGGAAGCTTCTTGAAAGGACTCAGTGAATCTAAGTTAAGGTGAAATGATATCTACTCTAAAGTAGGAAGGTAAATGAAAACCAAAGGGTTCTGAGAATCTATTCAATGTCTAGTCAAATGATCCAGTGCTTGGAAATTACTTGTACTAACAGGCTTTATCAACTCCTAACTGTGCAGATTCCCAGCTTCGATTCTATTCCAAAGGTAGATAATCTACGAGAATGCACACACAGGTAACACAGGATGGTACAAAATGGCTTTCTCAGCCTTAACGCCCAAATCAGCCTTAACAGGATGATTTTTAAACCTGGGAATGGAGAAGGCGGAAAGGTTCTGGTCAAGTCAGCGATCTACCTTACCAAGTCATCTGAAAACTATTGTTTTTTAATCAGTTTTTAATTTTGAAACAATTATAAATTCACAAGTTGCAAAGATGGTACAAAGAGGTGCCTTCTCTCAATTTCCCCAATGGTTACAATTTCTGTACTTATGATACCAAAACCCGAGTTCCACCCTGAACAAGGTGTGCGGTTCCATATCTGACCACACGTGTCGGCGTGCATAACCGTCACACTCAGCACACAATCTCCCTCGCTCAAACCCTTTACACTCACGCCCGCCCCCTCACCCACCCAAATAAGCTTCAAGTAAAAGTACTTTCTACGTGACTATTTTCTCTGTGAACTTGGCCTAGTTTATTTCATTTCTGTAAAATGCTGTCCCCACCCATTGCATTAATTTCATGACCCATCAATAGGTCCTCTCTTCAGTTTTAACAACGCACTCATTCTGAACTTCCAGACTTATTTCCTTTATTTGAGATTTTGGTTTGGCCACACACACACACACACACACACACACACACACAGCTTATTGTGAATTTTCTAATGGCAGTTTCTTGCTTTTGGTGATCTCGTGCGGTCCCAAATCCCCGCAGCTTTCTCTAAGAACCCTCCTTAGCCTTCCAGGTTCTGAACTCTTCTTGAATCACCAGCAGTCTCTGGATCCTGTTAACTAATTTATTCCAGCACAAAAGAAACAGATTTTCAAAATATGATTCCAATTTATTGATACACTCTGAGATTCATAATGGACCAACAGGGTTGTTTCAATCAGTATCAAGAAAATGCAAACGTGACTGCAGGGTTGCACGGTAAGTACAGGTACCCCAAAGGGGCGGCGACAGTTCCCGGTGACTTTGTCATCCTCCCCCTGCACAACGCTATCTACTCTTGCTCTCAGTTCAGCGGCTCCTCTCCAGCCCCCCTTTTCCTGAAACCCAGGCTGAGGATTAATTTCATCCTAACACCTGAAATTTCCTCCTGGGCTTGCGCTAATTTTCATAAATTCAAAAAAATATTTTTGGGGGCCGGGGGAGGATATCGGTATAGCTGTCATCTTTCAGACAGAACCCCTTGATTTCACTTTGGGTCACTTGAGGTCAAGCCGGGCCGGCTCCTCACGTGGGTCCTCGCACCTGTCACCTGCCGCCCCCGGCCCTCCCTGGATGGGCCATCAATGCAGTTACAGTGCATCTTAACGGCTGTGCCCATCATGCTGAACGGTCCAATTCTAGTCTGACACGACACACGAAAACGTCCCCTTTCCATCTCAGAGGATAAAGGGGACACTCAGGCCCGGAGGCTGGAGGTGGCCGCTCGCCCCGGCCCCGCGCCCGTCGGGCCTCCCGCTGCCCGCCCGCGCGGCCGCCCCGCCTCCCGCGGCCTCGGCGGCCATGGCGGCCACGCGCGTGCCGGCGCTGGCGGGCGCGGCGCTCCGGGGCTGGCGCCCCGCCGCCCTGCCGCCGAGGCCCGTCCGCGCCGCTGCAGGGCGACAGCCCCTCGGCGTCGCCCTCTGCTCCGCTTCCGGAGGAGACCGCGGCGGCGCCGGGCCCTGCACGCAGGACAGGCCCGAGGGGCAGGCGCGGCGCCCGGCGAGCGAAGAGTTAACCGCCGCGGAGCGACGAATCGTGGACCTGCACGCGGCCGCCTGCGCGGTGAGGCCCCGCCCGCCCCGCGGCCCCGGGGCCCCTGCGCCTGCGCGCTGTGGCGCTCCGGCCCGGCCTGCGCGTCCCCGGGCCCCGTGCGCCTGCGCGCTGTGGCCCTCCGGGCCGGCCTGCGCGTCCCCGGGCCCGTGCGCCTGCGCGGTGAGGGCACGGCCCGGCCTGCGCGTCCCCGGGGCCAATGCGCCTGCGCGGTGAGGGCCCGGCCCGCCCCGCCCGATAGGCCATAGTGTACGCGCGCCTGCGCAGTGAGGACACTCCTGCTGGGCCTGCGCGTCCCCGGCAGGGGGAGCGGTGGGGGCCCGGTGTGGTCCTTCGTCTGGCGGGTGGATGGTCGCATACTTCCCGCTCTGACCTTTGCTCTTGAACGGTGGCCACAGTTTCTTATCCTGGGCTGAGTTAACGTTTCTCTATCCTCAGTGTGGCCACAACTCGTTTCTGATCTGCGTCCGAGCTAAACTCTGGCCGCAGTGTGCACCCATCGCCCCGTGTGTGTGTATGTGCGTGTGCACGCGCGTGTATGCGCGTGTGTGCGCGGACGGGCTTAAGGGATCGATGGACGAGGTAGAGGAGCTGAGAAGTCACAGGAAAAATATGTGTTTATCAACATTACCAGTTAAACACTTTGCTATCTAATGATTTTAATAACCAAAAAAAAAAAAAAAGGAAATTCGATTTTTGCTACAAAAAGTTTAATTCTCTTTTCGTCCTTTCCGTCCACTCTAACGGGGCACATACAGAGAAAACTGTAATCGGGCGTTTGCATCCTTCCTGGACAGTCTTGAGCTGTGTTTTCTCCCGTTTCGGGGATTTGACAGTTGCTTGTTAGCACCAATATCAAAACTTGCCATCTCTCCTCACTTTCTGACACCACAGACTACATGAGTCTAAAGGTAGTGTGGCCATATTTTTATCGAGAGAGCAAGTGAGTTTTATAATAAACATGTAAAAACAGTATGAACGTAACATAATTAATAGACCGTGTGTGACCAGTACTTAACAGGACTAGTGTTGTCTGGTGTGGCTTGAGCCAAAGGACTATGCAAGAAAACCTTGGAAGTTGCCTAAAGTTGACTTTCCTTCCTGGATCATAGGCCCTGAGGATCCACTGTTTGACTCCTTCAAGTGTTGAAACTTCTGCATAAATTTCATCAGGAAATGACTGGCAGCTTTTCATTGCTCTTGTTTGTACTCTTTTTAAAATAGCCCTGTATAATTTGCTCCCATATTTCAGCATGTAAGTATGATAAATGTAAACAAAAAGTGTCATTCTTTTTAAAGCAAACCCCAGTGGCATGGACAGAGAGGTTGGATCAGCCTGGGAAGGAGCCTTTTCTCACTTGGGGCATCCACAGCTGTGGCATCAGCATCAGCATCACAGGTCACCTGCCCAGGAGACCACAAGTCAACCCCCAAACAAGCTTGCTCTCCTCTCTCAGCAAACAGGGCCCCTCGCAGGGCTCCTCTGTCTGTGCCTCAAGGGAGGGACGTCTCTTACCGTCCCCGCTGTGTGACCGGCATCGCTGCGTACCTTGCTCGCCAGTCAAATTGTCAGCACTCCTGTTGCATCTTTGTTGTCACTGTTACCTGAGGCTCATCTACTGAAGACCAATTAAGTTTGTGCAGACGGCCAACGTGCTCAGAGTTTCTCCATCCTCAAGGAAAGCAGACGCACGCACGCGCAGGACTGATGTACTAGGCTTCCAGGCTGCTGGATTATTGCCCTCGGAAGACCTAGAAGCCATGAAAAGTGAAAAGAAGGCTGCTAACAGGGTTCTGTGTGTGTGTGTGTGTGTGTGTGTGTGTGTGTGTGTGTGTGTTCCAACTCTCCAGACATGGGCTTTGTAGATAAAGAAGTGAGTCTTGACAGTCATTCTAAAATAGCATTTCAAGCTCCTGGTTTCAGGTAATCTGCTTCTGCGTTCCCACAGGATTTGCAAGGCCCGTTATGCTGGCCTTGGGACTTGCCTGCTGGATTTCTGCTGGCCCAGTCTAGCTTCGCTGGAAGGCCTTACGGTAGACTGAGCCTGGCCCTCTGTTCGTCCTTTTGCTCCAGGCTTAACTCAGGAAGTATAGTTGGTGAAAACCTCAACTGGAGTAAAACATTCAGCCATTAAGGAAGACACTCTGAAGGACACGCTGTGGCACATCCAAAAACAAATTTTAGAAGACATCTGAATTTCATGCGTATTTGAACGAAAAAAACTCTATACAAGAGTGGTTCTATAAACCACTCTCTATAAACCAGGGGGCTCTACAAACGCCCCAGGAGAGAGTTTCCCTAACAGAACCTCAAGGCTAAATAACGTCGCTCACATGGCCAAGATCCAAAGAAGTGGTCAAATTATTGACTCTGCCTTCACATTGTGTACTTGAGACACTTAAAACCCATGTATGAACGTAGGTAGTGTGCTTCCTTGGCATCTGAAATGGTGTGGGAAGAGTTGCTTTTGATCAAACTCATGAAAGTAGTGAACATTAATGTTAAAACACTACTTTTTTATTTTTGCTTAAAAACAACACACACAAAAAATAGAATAGAACGTTCACTGCAGTCACACATCATGTAGGCAGAATTCTTTTCTATGAGGACTGTTGGTTTCGATTAGCACCTTTTCTGTAAGTTTAAATCATGATCCACATATTTTAAGTATTGAAATTGCAAGTGCAAGTTCTGAGTGAAAGTTCATTTTCAGCCTCTTAAGCTCTTAAAATCATCTAATTCACCGGTTATTAAACTTTGTTACCTAGAAACTGAATGAAAAAATACCTGAGCAGTAGCTACATGGTCACTGTGTATAGAGGGGCTGTTGTTTTTCCCATCAACTTCTCGTTTTTCTCAAACTGTATATTTTCTCCTTCTGTCACGTAAAGTTGGCTTGCGTATAATGTTGGAATGCATTCAGTCTTTAATTGTCAGGGCCACCAAAATGGCCAGGAAGAAGTTTCATATTGTTTAAAGAAAGTCTTGCCGTGTTTTCTGAGCAGAACTTATGGCGAGGAGGTCTGATGAATATCGAGACGAATGCCTTGTTTTATTTCATTACGCTTCAGGCCGGCCAGCTGACCTACGAGGACCCAGCCACTGGCTACGTGGTGCTCACCCAGGTCGCCCACTTGCAGAGGGGAAGATGCTGCGGTTCCGCCTGCAGACACGTGAGTGGCAAACTCCCAGACGACAGCGGTAGTTGACGGTGCTTCTGTAACTTCATAACTACCTGTCATTCGAAAAACAAGTCAAATAAAAAAGCTAAATAGACCTGTAGCGCACTTTTCACAAGCTGCTCAAGCCAGGGGCAGCGAAGTCCTTGGGGCCAGCACAGGGCCTTTTAAGTTAATGGGATTTGGTGGCATTTCACTGTGACCACCGGTTCCTTGAAACGCTGTGATTCGAAATCCATGGGAGTTCTTTATTGCAAGGAAATTTTCACGAGGTTTTAAGTAAGTTGTGTTCGCTGGACAAGTACAAAGAGCAGGATGAGGAGCTGGAATGGTGTGCACTATGTCCCAGAAAACGTTTGTTCTTCATTATTAGCTGAATAAATAGAAACTTGCCCAGCGTTGAAAGGTGGGTGTCTTTTGAATGAATATGATTTTCCTTCTTTGTTCCTTGTCCCCACTCCCGTTCTTTCCTTCCTTCCTTCCTTTTTCCTCCTTCCTCCTTCCTTCCTCCTTCCTTCCTCCTTCCTTCCTTCCTTCCTTCCTTCCTTCCCTCTTTCCTTCCTTCCTTCCTTCCTTCCTTCCTTCCTTCCTTCCTTCCTTCCTTCCCTCCTTCTTTCCTTCCTTCCTTCCTTCACTCCTTCCTTCCTTCCTTCTTTTCTCCTCCTTCCTCCTTTTTCCTCCTTCCTCCTTCCTTTCTCCTTCCTTCCTCTTCTCTTCTTCCTCCTCCTCCTTTGGCTTCTTCTTCCCTCTCTCTCTCTTTCTGGGGCATTTTTCTACTGTCTTTAACCACAAAACTAGCTACCCCAAACGTGCCGCTGCACCTTTCCTAAAATATATATTTCAGTGGAATGCGTGTGTATACATATTCACCGATTTAGATGAACTCACTACTTTTCTATTTTGAGGGAAAAAAAAGTAAAATAAATGGAAATGGGTTCTCCACTATAAGTTTTTAGAAACATCTTAGTCAGGTAAATTGTTATAGAGCTAGGATTATAAACGGATAACACCTCTGTCTACAGACCACTTTTACTGTATGTTTTGGGGCAAAAAGGTATTATTTCCTTTAACTGACCCACTTTATAATTAAGGCGTAGATGCTACACATGTGTATTAAATGTAGCCAGCATTGAAAAATTAAGCCTCCGCTTTTATGGTTGCTCCTACCTGTACCATTAGCTGTTTCTAATGAAATGCTTAAGAACTTTGCATAAATCGGGGAACTGAGGATTTTCTAAGAGTGAGTTTTTTTTAACAGTGAAATTCTTAAAGTTGGAAGGTGGCATCGAGGAAGTGATTCTTGGACCCTCATCGGGATTATTCACCGAAGGTTGCCATTATTCTCCTCTTGGTCTACAGGACCTGAGAGATCAGATGATCTTCCCAACACGAGCGGCAGTCTCTTTCACCAGGAGAAGTGTTGTACCTTTCCAAGATGATAATTAAGTAATTCTGTAATACTTTGTTTTATTTCTTCTGCAGTGTCCATATGGTCAAGTCAACGTGAAAGACCCATCTAAAAGGAAGCAATTCAATTCCTATTTTTACGTTTGACAACAGTTTCATCTCCATTCTCCATCTAATTAAACTTTATTTTAACTACATTGAAAGAACATCAAGAAAGTCAAAAAAAAGAAAAAAAGCTAGCGAATGTGTTTCTGAAGTGGCACGTTAATAGTTTTTTTTTTTTTTGCTTCATTTTTTTTTTGTTTGTTTGTTTCTGTTTCAACACATATGTCGGAGAAAGAAAATAATGCCTGTTCCGTTAAACGAACAGAAGCCACTGGTGACATGGGTAGCTCTCGATTTTCGTGGGGCCTCAGTTCTCCTCCTGTTTTCCCGTCGCTGTCAGCAACCCAGCGGAAGTCGCTGGCAAACGGAAGAGCTCGAATGCATCCTCCCTTTTGTTTGCGTCCTGAGCTGCGAGGGGGTCAGTGTGAGGCTGCCTGCCGTGGAGCCCCAGAGCCCAGGAGGGGCCCGTGTGCGCTGGGAGAAGCTCTCATCTTCCATCTGTTCTCTCAGTGAAAACTTCAAATCGCTCTGACTCCGGGGTGGGGGTGGGGGTGGGGGGGTCAGGCCGCTCCCATGAAGCCATCCTTTCTTCTCTCCCCCACATTTTCCTCCTCCATTTCTCGTGCCATTTCCCCGGTGGCTCTGTCTTAGAACGTTTTATTCGCCTTGTCTCCCAGCAGAACCTGAAAGGATGTTCCGCGGCATTCCTGGGGCTGGCCTTGGTCTCCGCCCGTGGCCTCGATAAGTGCTTTAAAGATCTTAAGCGGCCCCAACCGTCTGGTGCCTTCTCCCATGTGAGATTCAAAATAAAAGCCCTTCAAACTGTAAAATAAGCATAAAGAAGCCCAGGAAGGTTCTAATATTTCCATGGATTGTGGCTTCCGTTGTTCATTTTATGGCAAATATGAAATTGTTTCCCAAAACGATTGCACGTTGCTGCTTCAGCGTTGCTGGCGCCCTGGCCGAGGTGCCCTCAGCGGCACCGGCCCCCGGCTCTGCCAGGTGTCCACGGCTCTGTGGCCAGGTGCTACCCTCCCCGGAAGTCATCTCGGGGAGGAAGGGGGTCCGCCTTGTGATGGGGGAGGCGCTTCGTCTTCGGCCTGCTGAGCCCATCCATCTCTCCAGGCCCGGGTCTGGGGCCGCCAGCTGGCCCCACATTTCCCGCCAGATCTGAAGAGGACCAAGGCAGCTCTCCGGTGGGGGCTGGATGGTGCTCCCCTCAGCAGTGCCAAGAGGGAGAAGGGAAAGAAATGCAGCCGGAAAAGGCCATCTTTCCAGAGAAGCGAGGGAGAGAGGAAAGGACGCGCATCCCCTGCGAAGCAGTGTTTTGAGAGAGGCGCCCGGCAGATGGGTATGACATGGGCGTCTCCTCCCCGCGCGCCCTCCCCGGCTCCCAGAGCACCTCCCGCAGCGGGCATCGGCCCAAGGAGCGAGGACCCGGGTTCCGTCGCGCAGGACCTTTCCGTGGGACGCTTGTGACTCTTCCTGGCAGAACTTCAAGCCTGTGGGGCGACAACAGCGAAGGAGCTGCTAGGGATGGGGTGGGCAGCGCGCGCACTTCCCCGCTTCTGGAGTGGGCGCCCAGGCCCGGGGCCATCCGTGGCTGTGGGTGGGGGGCACCCAGGCCCGCGGCCATCCGTGGCTCTGGGTGGGGGGCGCCCACATGAAACGCAGTGTGGACACGTAAACGCGCCTCCCCGCGAGGGCTTCGAGCTACACCGAATTTGCACGTTGTAAAGTGAGCACGCGGGGTTCCTATTGGGCGTGTGGGTCCAAACGGTGGGCGTGGAGCGACGGAGACTTCCGGCGCGGACCCCACCCAGGCGCGGCTCCACGTCCAAGGTCCCTGGAGAGTCCCGCCGCAAGGCGCCGGGAGCCGGGGGACGCTGGTGGCTAGGTCGTTTCTAACACGGAAGACCCAGAGGAAGCCGGGTGTCTCGTCGTGGGGCTTACGGCGCCGGAGGGCGGGCGGGGTGCCCGCAGGGGGACCCTCGCTTCCCCGGCCCTGCCCTCCGCGGGCCTGGCGGCAGGTGGATCGCCGCGCGCGCGTCCCCTTTCTCGGAAGCCACACCGGCGCCCCACCCTCGGTGACACTTGGGGCTCCCACACCTAGCGTGTTCAGAAACCCGGGGCACCGCGAGAAGGGAGGAAGCCCCCCGGGCCCCGCGGCTCTGTTCCGTCGCAGCGCCCGGCACCCCGAGCTCCCCAGGGCTGTTTCGCACGCGCGGCGCCAGCGCCCGGCGCCAGCCGCCCAGACCGGCCGCGCCGGGCTCAGCACCAGGCCGGCGGCGCGCGGCCAGGCGCCTTCCGAGCACGTGCGGCTGCACAGCCCCTGGCCGGCCCGGAGGGCATCGGCCCCCGACCCCCGCCGCCGCCCCACTCCACGCCAGCGCCTGCCTCGTCGCCTTCTCCACCTTCCCGCAGACGCCGGAGTGTGCGGACCGGACATGTGCTCATGGGCGAGGATTTAAAACTCGGTGCAATGTTTTCATTTCCCGGCAATCATCAAACGAGAACTTCTGCCCAAGCCATCTCCTCCCCTCTGGGGAAAAAAGGGTGTGTGTGTGTGTGTGTGTGTGTGTGTGTGTGTGTGTGTGTGTGCGCGCGCGCACAGGGATGGCAACACGCTCTGGCGCGCTCCTGTGGAGAGCCTGGTTTCTCGGAGAGACTGTGGAAGACCTCGTAGCTCTCTAATGAGGCGCTGGGTGGTCCCAGGGCCGCCCACCCGCCCAGGCCGTCTGGGTGCCCTGCTCTGTGGGGGGCCGCCCGCGCTGGGTGCACCTCGTCCGCACGAAAGGCTTCAAGGTTGGGCTCAAGATACGAACCTCCAGGCCTGAGGCCCCCCTTCCGGAGGCCCCGGGAGTAATGGGGTGGAAACGGAGATCTGGCCTCAGGGGAGTGGGAGATCCCTGTCGACGCCTCTTCCCACCGAAAATTGTGTTCTGAAGTGTGAGGGGTGTGCGGTGCAGTGCGCGCGCGCCTGTGTGTGTGCGTGCGCGCGCGTGTGTAGAATGCATGTGTTTACCACATACTTAAATCGGATCGTCACTCAAAACAGGATAAAAACCGCTGCTTTGGACAGGGATTAGTGAGGGCACCTAGGCGTCTTCGGGTGGGTGTCGCCGTCCATCCGATGGCCTCGCCAGCGAGCGTAGAAGCTGAGCCTGGGAGGCTCGTCCCCTCCTTGGCTGTGAACACGGACCGAGATGGGGGGCTTCTGGAGGAGGGAGAGAGCCAAGGAGGCCGGGATGGTGGGGATCTGGGTGAGGGGACTTAGGAGGTGAACTAGTGGACGAGTTGGCTGGGACTCCGGCTGGCGAAGCCAAGCGTTCCAGTACAGAGAGGAACTCTGTCTGGGGTGCTCTGAGCTACATTCGGGGTTTGGGGTGCAAGGCGAAAGCGAGGGGCTGGGATTCGCGGCTCCTGCGGGACGTCTCGCCACCCCTAAACTGTGTGGCGGAGCTGGCAGGCTCCCCAAAAGGTTCGTCACCCATGCCCAGCTCCACGTGCCCCACATCCCACGCTGTTTACGCGCGCGGATCCCAGGCGCGCGGGCGCCGCCAGCCCTCCGCGCCCTGGGCGCACGCAATGCGGAGACACCATGGGGTCACCGGGGAGGAGCCGGCACGGACGATGGCATGGTAACCCGGACCCGTATCCCACAGCGGCCAATCTCGCTGCTCACATCCCCTGCCCCTTCGGCGCCGGGAGCCTCTCAGTGGTCCCCGCCCCCCATCCACCGCTGCGAGGGGCGCGCTGCGTGGGGGAGAGGGCAAGTCGTTGGCCAGAGGCGGCTTCCCGGTTCTCCGTCCGCCTCCCCGCCGCCTGATTGCACCTGGGGCTGCCAGGGCGACGCAGCCCCTCAGGGACCTGCCACCAGGTAACAAGGCCCCGCCCGTCCCGGGTCTGGGAGTCTGTCTGCGCCCCCGAAAGGCTGTTCTCCCAGGCTCTGAGTCGGTTCTCCCCCGGAAGGTTAATCGTCATCCCCATCTCCTTGCGCGGCCGGGCGGGACAGAGACCTCACGCCTGCCGGCTGGCCCGCCGACAACACGCCCCCCTCCCTGGAGCGCAGAGCGCACCCCAAAATGCCTGGTTCCCTCGCCCGCCGGGAGAGCCCAGAGTGAGGAAGGACCAGGAGGAACCAGCGGATGTGAGGGAGCGATCGGTGGCCTGGCCCTGTTCCCGCACCAGCCACCCCGCGCCGTCTGTGCAGGCTCCGGCTGGCGACCGCGTCTTTTAGGTCGGCGCTCCGGGAAGTCCGCGGCTGGCTGGCGACCCGAGCCCAGGGCGCACCGCGGGACCCCGGTTCCCGGCGGGGCCCGAGCCTCAAGATGCTGGGGCTTTATGAGGTTCAGTAACTGGCGAGGCCTCCATTAACACCTCCCCGGATTATTGAGAGGCTGGAAGGGCGGGACGCAGCGCGTCTCGGGCACCCGCCGGGGGTGGGGTACCCTCTGCCCCCCCTTCTCCCCTCCTCCGGAGCTAGAAGTATAAACAGAAAATAAAAGACAGGTGGAGGGAGCTGCGGGTCAGAGGTGAGGGATTCGGGTGAGAGAGAGGGAGGGAGCGAGGAGAGAGGGAGAGAGGGGGAGGAAGAGAGGGAGTGAGGGAGAGAGAGAGAGAGAGAGAGAGAGAGAGAAGGTTCCCATCTAACGGTTTATTTTGGGGGGTTAACAGGACCCTCGGCGAGACCTGGGGACCGGCCGTCAGCTCCGGCCGCCGCCTCGCCGAGGACCGGGGTCTTGAGGGAACCTGGACCTCAAGGTGAGCCCCGGATGGGCGCCGCCTGGCCGCACAGTGGCTGCGCTGGGCGCGCGCGGACGGCGGGGCGCCCCGGGAGCGTCTCGGGCCCCCACCGGAGGGCGCGCCGCCCGGCTGCACCCGAGGTCGCGGGGGTTTGGCGGGGGACAGCGGTTGGGCGCCCCTCGGGTGGGAGGAGGCGCTCGGGGCCCCGGCACCGCGCCCGCTGACGCTGCGCTCTTCCCCACAGGGCGGCCGCCATCACGCGTGACCCGCCCCCTTGGCTCCGGGAACATGCTGAACGGCACCCCGCTGGAGGCAGGTGGGCCACACGCCGGGGCCTCCTCTTCCTCTTTGCCCTTTTCTCCGGGCCGGCGTGCATGTCGCGTGTGTGCACACGCGTGTGCGCGCCGTCACTGGGTGGAAGGGAGAGGGGGGTGTTAGTCCTAGAAATTACCGCGCGCCGCGTCGGCTCTAGGACACTCGATCGCGGCCAGCGTCCCCGGACTGGGCTCCCGAAGCCCCCGTGTCCCTCCTTTCGGCCTTTCTCTTGACTTTTCGCGGGATGGGGGTGGGGGGCGGAGGTCACGCTGCCCCCGAGGCGCGGGTTGTCGCCGGCGCGGAGGGGTGCGCTCGGACTCGCGGCGTTGCTGCGTGCGTCTCCACCTGGGAAGGGGTGGGGACAGGGAAGAGCGTTTGTCGCCGGGGTAGGGCTTCTCTGTAAAGCGGCTTCACCCACAGTGCTTTTGTTCACTCCGAGCTCCGCGCAGCCGTTTCCGCGGATGCGGTGCGGGCCGAGTCTCCTCATTCCCGGGGCAGATTTCAGAGGCGCGCTGGCCTGTACTTGGTGGCCGTCCCCCTGGAGAAGAGCCTGCGGCCTCGGAGGTCAGGGCTGCGAAGGGCGCGGGCGGCCGGTGGAGGCTGTGGGGGCGCGGGGTGGGCGCGTGGCCAAGTGCGCACGCAGCCAGCGGCCCGCGAATGCGCGCGGCAGGGGCGCGGCCGGACCCCTCGGCGCAGCTAGGCCCCCGGCCCACCGCGTCGCGAGCCAGGGCCTCGGAGCGGCGCTGAATCAGACGCGCACCCGCGCGCCAGCGCCAGTCTGGACCTGCGGCCCTCGCTGGCGAGGAAGGTTGGCACCTAGGGATGTCTCTGTCCACCGACTGGAGAAAGGCCCAGCGCCCGCCGGCCATCCGCTCCCCGCCCGCCCGGCGCAGCCGCGCACCCAGGGCTGCCGGGCGCCGCGCTCCGTGCGCGGTTCCCATCCCTGGACGACACTGACTCCCCGGGCCCTGGGGTGCCCACGACAGTGCCCGAAGCCGGACCCCGCTTCGAGGGTTGCACCTTCCAGACCAAGTGGGCTCCTCAACGAGCTTAACAGGATCAGGGGGAAAAGTGACCTCTGCTCCGTTAAGGGCAAACCCGTGGACACAGGATCTTGGCTTCCAAAATTCAGATCTAAAGTGTTCTTGAGCCATTTATGCGCTCCAGAGACGCCCGGCCGAGGAGTTATTTTCCTCTCTGGACCCTAGAGCCCCCGCGGTCCCTGGGGAAGCGTGTGCCCCCTCTCCTTTCCTTCGCCTCCCCTGGGGGAGTTCGGAACCGGGACAGGGTCACCGCCCTCGCCCTGGTGGGAAGTCCAGCACCTCGAGCCCTTGGTGCAGCTCCCGTATCCCCAGGGGCCAGCCGCCTTCCTGAGAGCGACAACGGTAGCAGTTGGGTGGCGGGCGGAGCCGAAAGAGTACCGGCGTGCATATGCCAGGCTCGCTGTGCGAGTGGCCAGCGCCTGGCCCGTGGCCCCGAATTCAGAGGGGGTGGCTCTGGACCGGATTCCCGCCCTGGGCTGGACAGACAGACCACGTTTTTGGAGCACTGGAGGGTCACTGTGGAGGGGGGGGGCGCCCCTCCTAGTGAGAGGTCAAAGACAGCAGAGCCAGCAAGAACTCTCTGTGAAGATCTGACTGTCCTTTGAGAGGGAGAGGGGCCAAGGAGGGCCCTCTGGGTAATTTCCTGGGCTCCAAGACACCAAATAGAGGACACTCCGGGTCACACAGCCAGTTCTTGGAGCACCCTCTCCAGCCCCACCTTCCTCTAAGGAGCTGTAGGAGGAGGCTGGGCTGCAGGTTTGCAGAAGTAAGGAGGACCCCCCACCCAGACTCCAGCAACCTCCTGACTCACCCCTCGCCTTCTGCAAACTTCCCGCATTGGCGGCGAGGAAATGCCCGCAGTTCCTCCTCTATGTACATAGAGAATCCCACTGGGAGCAGGAACCTATAACCCAACTTTTATAAGAAAAAGCAGGAGTAACTGGGACGCAGCCCAGAAGCTGATTGCTGAAGGTGCCCTGCCCGCCCAGGATCCGATGGATGACTAACAAATATGGTGGAGCAGAGGAATGGATGAGTGAATGAATGAGTGAATGAATGAGTGAGTGAGTGAGTCAGGGAATTGAGGGCCGCCCTGGAGGCTTTTCGCTGCATGTTGGCTTTTTCCTGGAGTTGTTAAACCCTCACTTCATGGAATCCCAGACTTCCCTCTTCAAGGAGAGCATGTTCTTGGGTTCTTTGTTGTTTTTACTCAGCAGCTCCCCCCTCCCCCACCCCCACCCTCCCATCCAACAACAGCCAAACTGAGTTCCAAACGGCCACTGGGGAGGAGACAGGAGTTTAGCCCAGAAACTAGAGAAAGTGTGTCCCTGGATTGAGGTCCCATCTTCCCTTTTCCCTAGAGCCTCCTTGGGTCAGCTGACTGGTATTCCTCCCGGAGACCCCTCCTCCTCCCCTCCTCCCCCGGCTCTGAGTCCATTTAGCCGCTGACCTGCGGGAGGGAGGTGATCTGCCCCTTTGGGAGAGGACTCGCCGAAAGGGTGGCCACCCCAGCCCCTCCTGGGGGCCCTTCCCTGGCGCACGTGTGTTTGCAAAGCCCTTTGACTTCTGTCCAAAAGGGCTAATCGGATCTGCTTGCAGTGAACAGCAGCCCTGCTGTCCGGTAGGGCTGCCAAAGAGAGGGAGGAGGTCTTCAGCTTGCTTCACTTGATTGGCTTCATTTTTGTGTGAAGTCGTGTTTCATGAGCTGCATTCTGGCACCCGGAGGACTGCCACAGCGTCCAGTCTGCAAATGACATTATTTTTGACCCCAAGAAAAGAGCAAGGGGAAGCATGGAGTCTTGGCTTTCGCGGAAGAGCTGACTCTAGCAGCTTCAGAAAATGATGCTTTGGGACAGGAAGTCAGTCTGTGGCCCCGTCCCTCCCTCCAGTCTTGCCTGACTGCCTTCCTCCTTCTGCCTCTCATTTCCTTCCTTTCTCTCCTCTCCATTCCCGTTCTTGCTCCTTCCTTCCTTCCTTCCTTCCTTCCTTCCTTCCTTCCTTCCTTCCTTCCTTCCTTCCTTCCTTCCTTCCTTCCTCCTTTCATTCCTTCATCTTTCTAGCTTCAGCTGCAGTTCCTTGTCAGTTCCCGAAGAGGGAAGGGAGTCTGCCACCAGGGGACTCCCTGAGGTACCCAGGATGTGTCGGGACTTGAGCCCCCTGTTCTCAGGAAAGCCGCGGGAGCAGTGGGACTCAGGCAGGCAAGGGGGAGCGAGGCGGCAGCGAGCACCCCCTGGCTTCCTCCTCTCCGGGTAAAGCGGGCTTGGTTCCTGCCCCTGCCCCGCTTCAGGCCCCCAGGGGACTTCTGGCGGTTTGAATGAATCGACAACCTCAGAGTGTCATGGACACTTTTTAATAGGGCCGAAGAGGGGCCTCCGCTCATGGGCACAAGGAGACAGAACAGTCTGGCGTCTTGTGAGGTGCAGGCCAGCCCGAGGCCCGCCGGCTCCCGAGCCCCCCTCCTCCACAGGGAGGGGCCCCATCCGAATCCTCCCAAATGTCCGCTGTCACATTGCTCAAGTCCCTGCCCAGCCAGGGCAATGGGAACAGCATGCAGCAGGGTGTGCGCCAAGCCTGAGGGAGTCCCCGAGTCGCTGCCCAGAATGCCCCCTTCCGAGAGGACACTAGACTCTCCAGCGGTCACCTTTCAGACCCAAACCTGGCAAGGGAACATGTCACCCCACAGCCAGGTTTGGTCGCTTACTCGCAGGCAAGCCCACGCCCCTGTCCTCCACGCTCATTTTTCAAAGAAAATATTTTTTTGCCAAAAGTAAACTCCAGAAACATTGGTTCTCCTAGCCTGCTTCTCACTTTGGAGGATGCTCTGGCCCCTGCTGAGGTCAGGGTCCGGGGGGTGGGGGGAAAAGGGAGGTGACCTGCTTTCAAAAGGCGAACTGAGAAAGAGGGGTCAGTGGAAGACAAGACAGTCTCTCCAGGATTTGGGGTCTCCCTAAGCTGAGGACCAGAAAATCCGCAAGGGGGGAGCCCAAAGTTTGGAGCTGACATTCTGTTTGCCTTGAACGGGGTCTGATTCTGCACTTGGACCGGAGTGGCAGGCTTGCTGCCTCCTGTACCAGGCCAGGGACAATAAGGTTCCTTTAAAACAAGATTGCTGGGAACTCCTGGAAGGGCGTGTGTGTGTGTGTGTGTGTGTGTGTGTGTGTGTGTGTGTACACACGCACGCCCGCGCGAGCGCTGGGGGGAAGTAATGCCCCCTGCCACAGCCTCCCCCCAGCCCCCCCCCTTTGTAATGTTTGTCCCCGCTTGCCCATCACCAGGGGGTTGAGAGGAGTATGACAGGTCTTTGTTGTCTGAATAAAAATCCGTGGCAGCTCCTGGGAGAGGACTCCTCCTACTAAATTATCAAAAATGGGCTGGCTTTAGTCGCTTAACAAATTGGACGCGGCTCCGGCTGGCGCAGTCCCCGATCCAACCTACCGGCACTGGGAACTTGCAAGCAGCCAGGGACCGCCGAAAATAGCACTTCTTTTTCTTTCTTTGTGTTCAAAACTATTTTCTTTCCGCACCAGATCTCGTGCCCCCCGCCCCCCGCCACCCCCTCCTCCCCCCGCAGTTGTTTCTCATTAGTAACTCGATCTCTCGGAGCCGTAAGAGTCGCCTGCGTCGTCCGCATCCCCGCCGCCCGTATTTGTTTGTTTTCTGCCCATCTCCTTCGGGGAGCCGCTGGGGCTCCCCCCGCCCCTTCTTCTGCTGCTGCTGCTGCTTCTTTCTTTCCCAAGCGGACCACTTTCCGCTCTGTCTGCCTCTTTCTTCCTCGCCCTCTCCCTCCTGCCCCGTGTCCCCGCGCGTCTCTGCGCTCCCGCCGCCGCGCAGCGCCTGCGGACTCGTCTCCGTCCCTCGATGAGCTGAGAGCCCGGGGCGCGTGTGTATGGAAATAGTGGGGTGCCGAGCAGAAGACAGCGCGTGTCCTTTCCGCCCCCCAGCCATGCTCTTCCACGGCATCGCCGGAGGCCACATCCAAGGCATCATGGAGGAGATGGAGCGCCGATCCAAGACCGAGGCCCGCCTGGCCAAAGGCGCCCAGCTCAACGGCCGCGACGCGGTAAGGAGGGCCCCACGCGGTGCCGGCGCCCCGCGCGCCCTGGAAGCCGAGCCCCGGGGCCCGGCGGCCCACGGTCGACCGTGAGGCGTGGGGTCGCCCGCCCCAGACCGGCGGGTGGGTTTTCTGCGGTCCGCCTGTCTGCGGGGCTCAGAACCGGTCCCCTCTCCACCTCGAAAAGTCTCCACTCCTGAGACTCCGCGCTCCCCACCCTCTGCCGCATCTCTCCCCCAGAGAGGCGGGCGAGCCAGGGGCGAGTGGAGGGGGCGTCCTCCTCGGCAGACCTCGGGGTCGCGTCTCTGGTCCCCTTGGCTCCCGGGCGCCTCCCGTGCGAGGCTCACGGCCCAGGCGTCTGGGCCGAGCGGGAGCCCGGTGGCTCCGGCCTGGGGTCTGATGCTGGGACCTCGGGAGCGGAGTGGAAACGAGCGAGCCTCCTCCGCTTCTCCAGACGCTCGGAGCTCGGGACCCCCAAAGCCAGCCATCTTGGGGGGCTCTGGCGGCCCCTCCAGCGGTCAGGACTGCGCTTGGCGCCCGGGCGGACGCGCGTCCTGTGCAGGGACCTCTAGTAAAAGCGGAGGCGCAGGGCCCTTAGCCGAGCGAGCGAAGGCGCTGAGCCGCCGCTGCCGCCTGCGCTGGGCCGAATGATAAGAGGCCCGACCGCTTCTTAAAGGAAACCAGTTAGGAATGTGTGGGAAAACCACACAAATCTCGAGGAGCGATTCCAGGTCGACAGAGCTGAGCCGCTCCTTCCTTGGGCACCGCACCAGGACGTGCGGCTCACATAACCGGTGGCTGCTCCGGGCCCATCAGCCGCGTCTCGGGTCCACCATGGAGCCGGAGTGGGGGTGTCTCTACACTTAAAACACGAATCCAGCACGCGGCCCGAGTCGCCATCAAGGGCGAAACTAGTTTTCCAGGCCCGCCAAAGTTTCGTGGGCAAGTCCAACCCGTTTCTGCCGATCTTGAGGGAAATGTACGGAGCTTAGCTTCTTTCTTTCCCCCATTTGTGGTCATCCTGTTTGAAAAAACAAAAGGCAGCACCCCGAATTCGCGAAGGGGCTGTTCTCCTCCAGGTGAGGTCTCCTGGTTCCTGGCCGCCTGAGTGTGGACGCAGGCGGGAAGCTGAATTCGGGCACTGAACAGACTTTAAGGGCAAAATCTCCAGGATATGTGGATGCTGAGGCGGCCCGACAGCGGCCGCGCTGAGAACGGGCACTTTACACCCTGACTAGGAAGAGGGCCCGTACCCCGAAAATTAGGGAAGGCAAGGTCTGCCGAGTACATCACCAGCAAAACAATGTCCCTAGCGAACTAGAAGCTCAGGTACAAACGTCTCTCCATTCCGATCGAAGCTACAGGGATTCGGAGAAACAGAAGTGTTACCTTGTGTGTTTGAAAACATCGGTACCAGTTGAAACGTCCTTTCCACTCCCCAGTAATGGTTTCCGTTTTATTATATTGTGCGCTTTGAAAGCCACGCTCTTTAGCTGATGATTCTTCGAGTTTGGAGACACGCACCAAACTATAGTCCCTGCGCTCTCAGCCCTCTTTAAAAGAAGACCGAGGTGGCCTGCATGTCCTCAGGTGACCCGGCCCGGGAGGAAGGAGCGCGGGGTTCGGGCAGGCGGCGCAGAGAGGGAGCGATCGGCAAAAGAAAATTTGTGAATGCTTCCCGCACGTCGGCCTTGGCTCGCCCGCCCCTGACCTTGGCCGGGCTCCGGGGGCGCGCTGGGCTCACGTAGCCGGGGGACCCCGCGTCGTGCGGCCGCGCCGCCTCAGCGTGCGTGCTTGCCTTGCAGGGCATGCCACCGCTGAGTCCCGAGAAGCCCGCCCTGTGCGCCGGCTGCGGGGGCAAGATCTCCGACAGGTACTACCTGCTGGCCGTGGACAAACAGTGGCACCTGAGGTGCCTGAAGTGCTGTGAATGTAAGCTGGCCCTGGAGTCCGAGCTCACCTGCTTCGCCAAGGACGGCAGCATTTACTGCAAAGAGGATTACTACAGGTATTCCCGCCCCGGCCCCCAAACGCGGCACACCTGGCAGGGCCACCCCTCCAGCCCGGGGACCCAGCTTGGTCCCTCGCCCTTCACTCCTTCGGGGTGCAGTTAGCAGTCCCGAGACCGGGGGAGGCCAGTGCGCACGCCTCTGAGCTGCAGCCCCCGGCCGGTCGGGCGGTGAGGGTGGGTGGGGAGACCGCGGGGTCCGGGGCGTTATTGGACAACGCCGTGCGCTCGCGGCCCCTCGCAGCTCGTGCAGGGAACCGGGGAGACCCAGGGGGAGTCAGCGAACGTGTCCCCGTCCTCCGAGTCGAAAGCAGATTTTTTTCCGTTTCCTGCGAACGGGCCTTGGAACTGAGCTGGTGGCCCGGGCAGCAGCAGCCGCCGGGGGCTCAGTTTTCCCGAGGGTGGCGGAAGACCTTGTACGTGGCCTTGAGAAGGAAGGGCTGCCCAAACCCAGCCAACTCAGCGCCGGGGGCCCCTTCCCGCTGGCGGGAATCTGCCCGCCGGACTCCAACACCCGCCCGGCAGGCGCGTTTGTTGATTCTTCCCAGGGATGCTTTGACAGGCACAGACTGTGCAGGTGACCCGGCTCCGCCCGCGGCCGGCGAGGGGCGGCTGGAGAGGAACTCGCTGTCCTCCGCAAAGCCGTCGTTGGGGGCTGCGTGTGTCCGGGGCCTCGCGCACACTCGCACACCCATACACAGCACCCCCTTCCCGCACAGCATGCTTGTAATGGATGAAATGGTTTCAGTTGGGTCGCATTTCCATGTTCTTCGTGAGCGTTGTGAGTTAGTGAGGCAGGATTTTTGTTGTTTGTTTGTTTTTGTAAATCAGCATTTTACAGAGAGGGGAATGGAGGATCAGGTACCCAATTCCGATTTTAAGGGAAGGGATCTTCGTCCCGTTCCCCAGAGCAAGTCTAAAAGCAGATAAAATCAGTGGCCAGCTGGGCCCTGTCCTCTCCGCTCGAGCCCTCGCGTCTCAGGCGCGGGCCACCGCCGACAAGCCCCACGTGTGACGGGCGGGACATGGCCCTGCCTTTGCCTCAGCCGGGGCCCTCATGCGACTGTTTCCTTCCAGAAGGTTCTCTGTGCAGAGATGTGCCCGCTGCCACCTTGGCATCTCTGCCTCCGAGATGGTCATGCGCGCCCGAGACTCCGTCTACCACCTGAGCTGCTTCACCTGCTCCACCTGCAACAAGACCCTGACCACGGGCGACCATTTCGGCATGAAGGACAGCCTGGTGTACTGCCGCGCGCACTTCGAGACCCTCCTGCAAGGCGAGTACCCGCCGCAGCTGAGCTACACCGAGCTGGCGGCCAAGACCGGCGGCCTGGCCCTGCCCTACTTCAACGGGGCCGGCACGGTGCAGAAGGGGCGGCCCCGGAAGCGGAAGAGCCCGGCGCTGGGCGTGGACATCGTCAACTACAGCTCAGGTGGGTCCCTGCCCCCACCCCACCCCCGGCCGGGACTCGGCTCCCCGGGAGGGTTCCGAGCCCTCCTGCCCCTCCCAGATCTGGTCACCGCCAGAAGGTGCTTGGCTTAAGGGCCACCCTTGTCGCGGCCAGTCCCCTTCACTCAGAAGGAAGGGAAAGGAGGGGGGAGGGGAGAAGCGGGGGGGGGGGGTCGGGGGGGGGACTTTGTCGCGGTTGTGGCAGGCACCCGCCGGACCGGGGTGCCGCGCCAGTCCTGGCCGCTGGTTAGTTAACGAGCCCATTAGTTCCTGGCTCCCAGTTGGAGCAAAATAGCCCTGGGCAGTTCCTGTGTGGAAGCCGCATTGCATGATCCTGGAGAAGGTTTTTTCCCTAAATACTAGGGGAAAAAAAAAACAAAACCCTTCGGAGCCCAGCCCCAGTCTGTCTAGAGGGGCCGAGGCTGCGGTCACCAGCCCAGAGGCAGGAGGACAGTTGGCAAAAGTGTGGAGACGCCGAATCCCAGGTCCTGGCGAGAAGTGTCTGGAGGCGTCGCGGCTGAGCTGGC
>CM053516.1:1160027-1175884 GCA_028627145.1 Eidolon dupreanum | reverse complement strand
GGAGCACGCACTCCCGGGGTGGCACAGACAGCTCTCAGCCCTTTGCAAGCCACCCCCAGACCCCCCACCACCCCCGGACCCCCTCCACACTGCCCTTGGACTCCCCGCCGCCTTTTCCCTGCTTTGCCACTGCACCGTCTTTATACAGCTCCGATCGCCTTCACCATATGATACATAATGTGCTTAATCATGATGTTTATTTTCTGTCTCAAGGAAGGTAGTAATTCTGTCTCTTTTATTTGCTGATGTATCCATAAAGTCTTCGGAATGGGAAAAAGAATAAGCAATCGACTTCAGTATTCCCCGGAGCGAAATGTCTTGCTAAGTATCCTTATTTTTGTTATGAGGAATTTCAAGTTGGGAATGAATACACATGTGCTTACCCCTTAGCTTCGTCAGAGCTTGATGTCATAATTACTTTTAGGTCCCTATTATTTGATTTGCCGGCTGTGAGTCCCAAATGTGGGAATAGATGACTCGTAAGCTGAGGGGTTTGCCTTTGAAAAATTGACAGGTTATTCTACAAATTCTTAATAGTACTGGCAAAACATGTGCTACTCCAAAAGGGAAATTTGTAAATTACAAACAGAGTAATGTTATCAAGTTTGCATAGGCAAAATCATGGCTCAGAATTGCATTTCTAAATATTTTTATAAGATATACCAGTCAGTATACCTTATATACAATTTTTCCCCCCTGGAAACTCAAAACTATGCTTGAAGCATGTAAGACACGCACACACGCGTGTGAGCAGGACCTGACACTTACGCCGTGAAGGTGCTGCATACTCTGGTGCATAACTGAAGCTCAACTCGTGACTCCAGAAATCTAACTACTGGCCGTGAGTTCATCCTTTCAATAACAACAGCGGTTAACCGCAGCTGTTTCCATGGACGTGTGCAACCTCGTCCCCATTTATCTCCCAGAATGCCACTTGGATAAGAAGTGGGTGACGGCGCTCTCCCCATCCTGCTATAATGCTTCCAATTTACTCTCTCGTGACTTTTAAAAACCTTTCCCTCACCTGGCGACAGTCTTCTACTCAGTGAAGATGGCTCGCATCTGCTGAGTAATTTGGGGACAAGGAAGCCACCTACTCTCCAATCCGCCCGACTTCCAAATCAATGAGCTGCATTTACCACGTGCCTCAGGGGAGAGTGCGTGATCAGTTCTAGTTCTGATGATGCTGTCATGATGATGGACGTCTGCGAGATGGCCTTTGGGGAAAGAAGCCTACTTCAGTTTAAAAAAAATGTGCATATCCTATTTTAATGAGGGCACAATGGCACCTTTCACCATTTCGACTGACTGTAAGTCTCAAACGACTGAAAGGAAAACCTGAACAGGGTGACGGTTTCGAATGGGTTTACTGTCCTTCCTGGTGGATGGCTCAGAGGCAGCCTCCGCTCTAAGCCACCTGCCGACTCCGGCATTACGCGAAGCCGTTACTAAGTGTAGACGCCCTGGTGTGTTCTCGGTAGAAAAATATGGACATGAAATCCTTGGGAATTACAATAGTTGACTCAAGATTTTACTAAACTCACATTAAGAACCAATCATTTGGTCAGAGATATGGGAAAGCATTTAATGCTTAATCACCATCTACCTGTGACCTTGGCCTTTTTAAGGACTTCGTTTACGTTTTTGTCGATTACGAAAAAACAAATGCATGCCTCACCATTTGAATTATTTTTGTTGAGAGAGATGTCAGGGCTCTGCAGAGCTTTAAAAATACTTTTTCTTTTTAAGTATCTCATTTTCATGGGAGAATACCACCAAAACCACAGGTTTGTGTGAACTAGCGCATATTTGCAAATATAAATTCAGAGAAAGCCATGAAATTGAAAAGAGCTATCAGAGTTTACTATAAACTTTAACTAGACATAGGTAAAAGGTCAGCTAAGCCCATATTTAATAACTAACTTTTACTGCAAATAGGGTGTACCTCAAAAAACACCACACTCTTTAAATGAGTGGAGAAAACCACATACCACTAGAATTTTCAGATCGCTGCTTTATAGTTTTAAAACAAAAGCAAATTTACATTCATTTTTATTCCTCTTCTTAAATTCTATTTGGCACTCTTATTAATGAGGACTGAAGATTTTTATAGTAATTCTTTAAAAAACCATGATCCATTTGGGTTCCCTTAAAAATAGTTGAACCTGCTTTATTTTCTGAAAGCCTTCTGTAACTGACTGAAAAATGGTTCAACAATATTGCAGGATTTCAGATACACTCCGGGTATCTGATGAAATGCTCTGTTAGCTTGCTAAGGCCACCATAACCCAGCAGCACACGTTGGGTGGGTTAAGCCACAGAAGCTGATTTTTTCACAGAGGCTGAAAGTCCATGATCAAAAGCCTGCAGGGTGGTTCCCTGTCCCCTTGGCTCGCTTGCGTCCTCACATGGCCCTTTCTCTGCGTGTGCATCCCCGTTGTCTCTCTCTGTGGGTCTAAGTTCCCTGCCATAAGGAGACCAGTCAGGGTGCAGGAGGGCCCAGCCTCACTCTCTCACTGGAACCTAATCACCTCTTGGAAGGCCCTATCCCCAGTCACATTCCACATGAGACATTGGGGATCACCATTCATCTCATAACAGGTGCCAAGCCAGCTGGGTATTTCAGAATTTAAGTGATAGCTTTGCAAACGGCTTTCTCTATGCCCACCCCCACAAAACACTTATCTGCTACCTACATATGCCCCTTACGTGGAAAAGAGTACTGGTTGACCTTGGGAAGTTGTATAGGTAAATGTTTAACAAAGAAGGCGTTTTCTTTCTTTTAAGCTGGGAAAGGACAGTCCTGCCCAGAGATGGGAACGTGTAGTTACCCTTACATGTTTCTCCTCCCTCGCCACCTCTTCTTTCTCTCCCCTCTCCTTCTTTTGCCATTTTCTTGATAATTCAATAATTCAAAGTCTAGTTACGGAATCGTGGAAGAAAACAGGAGAGAATGTTTTAAAAATTAAGTCTTTTTTTTTCCAATTTTTTCTCTTAAGTCTGAATCTGTCTCATTGAAAGAAATCAAAATAATTTGGGAATCAGGAAGATTCAAGGAGCTTGGGAATATTTGGGGTGCTCCCTTGGCAAGCAGGGGTGGTGACATGGTGTTTCTGGCTAGGACATAAAACATAAAGTGATTCTTCAATCGCTTAATTATATTTTGGTATTACAGTTTCATAGCCTTTTTTTTTTCTTGTGGAGTCTCACTCTTTAAAATACTAGCCATCTTAGTCAGTTTTAAAAAAGAAACAGAAAAAACATAATAAAACAACCAGCAGACCCTCCTCCAGAGTGTCCCGTGGGATGAGGTCGTTTCTGAAGCTGGAATTGTCGCTCCTCATTTCCAGCACCCCCAGCTGGATCGCTCTGGCAGCTGAGGTAGCTCTCATCCCTGAAGTATCGATAAGGTGCACGTCGGTGGCCCCGAGTCGGCCTTCCGCGTCCTCGGTCACAAAGGTCGCCTTGCTACCGTGTCTGAAGCTGTTGCTCTGACAGCTTCAGACTGTCTTGTACGTTGCTCAGGAAGTTTCCCTGAATTATTGATAAATCTGCATAATTTGGAGAAGCAGAGAGTGTTAGCGTGGCAGAATTAATGGTCGTTCTGATTCTTTCTTCGGTGACACAGCATTTTACACGTGCTGCATGGAAGGAGGGTTATAACCAACGAAACCGTTCATTTTGCAGGCGGTGTATTTGTGGAGGAAGATACAAGGATGCCTAGAAAGGGAGATGTGTCATTCGTCAATGGATGCACCTCAGGACTTCGTACTTTCTAATGAGTTTTCAGTACATGTTGGTTGAATACACAGATGAATTTAGATGGAAAAAAAAGCAAATTCAGGATAGTAAAATCCACATGGTGAAGATCACCAGCCCCCAGCTCTGATGCTACGATTCACCAGGGCGCTGCGTCAGACACACTGTAGGAGAGACTTCCCAGCTTTTCAGTTCACGGAGCTGTTTCCAAGTTCACGGTCCATTCCTTCTGAATCTGCCTGTTCCATGCAGCATGCCACCCTCAGGCTCTGAAGGCGGAGGCTGACAGCACGGGTGAGGAACAGGTGCCACAGCTATCTATCGCCTGCCGCCCTGCCTTCTCTCCCCTCTCTGTCAAGGAAGGAGACTTCCATGGCCCAGGCGTCAGGCTTCCTGGGATGGGCGTGTCCCGTGATGCAGCCCTGGTTACGAGTCCTTAGATCACAGAGGCACAAACTGTATTTAAACTGGCAAACTAAAATCAAAAACCAATGTACCGACGAGTATAACTGTTAAATCCACTAGGGTCTGTCTTCAGGCCTGGCTCCACCCGGAGTCACAACCTGCCTCCCTCCACTTCCCAGCCCTGCTTCCCTGGGCACTGGCCTCATTTCCAGGCAGGATCACGGCCAGTCTCAGGCCCCTGTACTTGCGTCACCTATGAGTCAGCTTGGCAACTATAGGCATGTACTCTTTCCTGCAATTAAGCCATGAAGCCACTAGGTGGCGATATGTGCTGCATCTGTAACAGCTGATTGCTGGCCAGGCTTTTTGAGGTGTAAAATTATTTTTCCATTAAATATTGTTTCATCATTTTCAAATCTCTAAAATTATTAAAATGATGACAATGATAAATATTGAGCTGTAAATAATTCTAACTAGAACTTGCAAAGAAATAAGTAGAAAGATTCCATTTAGTGTCGTTCTCCCTAGTCCTTGTATACGATTTACTTAAAATTTGCATTTTATGCCCAGATTTGAATTAGAAAACTTCATTTACTTTTACTCAGAGATTCATTGTTACGCACTACTGTATCATAGTTTATCAAGTCTAAGATACCAGTGAATTTGAGATGCTTAAAACTACACAACTAAAAATTTACAGTTAATCCATGATGGAAATTGAGGATAAAGTTCTGTGCCAAGGGAAAGGAGAGTGAAGCAAGGATAAACTTGACCCCCGTGTTTTCCTGGAGCTGGACCCCTGGTGGGCTAATAGGTAAGCTGGTTGTCATTGATGTGAGCTAATGGATACGCTTCTGTGGTCCTAGCCGGTCCTCTTGCTTTGGGGCAGGTTACATTGAAGTTAGGCCCAGAAAGGTGGGCTAAATACTGTGTCAAACTTTTATTGGAGAAGAGTATTTGACAGCTGGCCCTGCCAGGTTCTGAATGCTTTCCTGCAGTTAGTTCTAGGCCGTGTCTTTTGTAAGTGTTTCATGCTTCGCTTGAGGACACCGTGACCTTACTGGCCCTTGAGCTGTCCCCTCATCACAGGTGTGCGAATCTCTTCATATGGCAGCTGGTTATCTCGATATGTGTTAAGAAACAGATAGAGTACTGGTTTTGACTTTTGTAAGGTTTATGTACACGTGGCTTTAAAGAATCATAAAACAGGAAAATACATAGAATATTCATAATAGGAATGAAAATATTAGATTCTGAAAGTGATAAACTAGATTCTAACCTTTAGGGGCTAAACAATCTGCAGGATGGATTCAGATGATATGTTTTCTGACTTCATATAATCTCTACATATTTAGGTTTCGAGACAGAATCATCTCTATAATATCACTCTCTGGGTGTCGGTAATAAAGGTTTGGTTATCTAGCAATTACAGAAATGTATGTTAAAAATTTTATACAAGAAATTAAAACTAGACATCGACATGATTAATTTTCATGTTTATTTTTTCCAGTCATCTTTAATTTACATTGTGATATTTACTGTTGTAAAATAGTACAATACACCGAGCTACTTAGAAAGGAGTTACTGGGTGTAGAGCTGATAAAGTATTAATTTCACTTAATGGAGGACACAAAGAAGTAATATTTTTATTTACTTGTCTTTAGGAAAAGGTGATTATTTTTATCTTTCAATTTGAGCAAAGAAAGCACAGGTAAAAACAAGACAGAATTTTAAATAGTTGCCTACTTCGGTTGCCCAAACTACACATTTCGTGTATATATTTATACACTTTAAAATAATATTTAAAAGTTATTTACATTTAGATAACTTTAAACGTAATTTATGTTTTATAATGTAATGTAATTTATGTTTTATAAATAACAAATATTTAATAATAATAAACATTATGTAAAATAATTATATACTTATATAAATAATTTGTAAGTCCTATAGATTAAATAAACCTATTAGTTATACCAATGAATAACAATGATGGGTAAATGTGACAATGTTTGTCTTGTTGGGACAGTTTGCAGTTTTCATGGGTGACATTCTACTGTTTGCCTTCTTCCATTCCTTCAAAGAATGGATTTTCCCATAAGTCTTTGGATAAATATTGACTCGCCTTTTCCAGGGCGTGAATGGCTTACGAATTTAAAGGTTCCTGCCTCACTTTGAAGGAGGGGCACTTCACGTTTTTAAGCAGGTCTCTGATTTTTGCCCTTTGATCCTCACCCTTTAGAAACGACACTATTTGATTCCGGAAGGTGCCGTTTCACATGCTCCTCACTCTACGTAGTACTTCCCTGTGTACGCAAGAGCTGAAGTGACAGAGCGAGCCCAGAAATAAAGTGTCTCCACGATTTGAATTCTACGCCAAGGTGAATTCAGGCGCAGACGTGACGTGGAGGCCGTTCATGGTTAACTAGGCTGATTGTCATGACGTCGGAAGAGCCTGCTCCCAGTGTCCCTGCGGGTTTGACGTGTCACGTGGCGTGACTCCAACTCTGGACTCTTACTCACGTCCTGTATTTCCAAACAGGTTGACCACGGACAGCGCAACTGAACTGCTGAAGAAATCATTATGGAGGTGTTTTAACGCACGCTTCTGCCAGTAAGTTTGGGAATGTCCCATTTGGTTTTGTGAAATCACAAGCTTTTAGTGACATCTCCTTTCTAGGGTAGATGCATGCACACAGAATATTCCAGACGTACCTGCACATATTTTATTGAATTATCTTTGGAATTTGATGATTGCATCATCATACTCTGTTAGCAGAAATAAGTGAGAGGTGATCGGGAACACCTGGCGACAATGCCACCGTTGCCGCGGACAGTGTGTCCTATGAAATGGCTTCCCAGTTTGGCTGCGCATCAAAGACGGGGTGTACCCTATGAAAAGGGAAATCACTTCCGAGCGTATTTCCTGCATTGCTTTGACTCCTCACCCCCTGCGCCGTGTGGCATTCCGGCTTTTACACCAAGAAAAAAAAGCACCCATGCAGGCGGATCCTGTTGAGCAGAAGAAATCATGATACAAACTAAACTACCAGCCATCCTCTTTCTTTCCTGGGCACAACCCAAATAAAATGTTGCACTTCCCTATGTTAAAAAAAAAATGTGATACGTAGCGAACTGAAATGTTTCCTGTTTCGTAGCTGCTACACAAATAGCAGAGAAGAGCCACCATCAGGTTGTCGCTATTTTTATCCACGAACTGTATTGTCGAAATACTGTAACTAGAGCATTGGGACATAGCAGAGTTGTCTTTCTGTGATTTTAGATTCTAGGGACCTGATGTTCGAGAATACAGTTCGGGCCGATTGGATCGTCTCATCTGCATGGACCGTTAATAGTTAAATGCAAAGGGCCATTCTGGCGAAAAAGTAGCTTTCTAACATTCTTCACAAGTGTCCTCAAAGCAGGATCAAGATTTATTTTCTGGCACTGCACACTGACCACAGCCAGGGCTGCACAAAAGAGCTCTCCCGTGGGCCATCTGCCCTTTGACCTCCTCCTCTCGGCCCAGTTTTGTCCAGACATTTCAGCGGCTTGACTCAGCCTCATCGCCATTTAGCTCCCAAAGTCACAGGCTGCCAACATCGCCATTAGCTTTTTAAGTACACGTGTTGCCAACACCATGTTTGAATCAGAAACCTAGACTTTTCCGGCCTTACCTGCGGTGGCTAGGATCTTTTTCAAAGGAGAATTATTTTTAATATTACTTCATCATCCTTCATCAGGAAAGAATGTTTCTAGCAAGCTTCTCTCCTTACAGAGAAATTGCATTTACACTAAACCTGGTATGTAACATCTGGTCTGGATTAGCCTACGGATAAAAAATGGTTTTGATAATCAATGCTACCTCTAATTTTTTATTTTTAATTGGGTGGGGCCAGCCGAACTATGTGAATAACAAAGCATGATGACTTGGTATAAATCGATAGGTTTTTAGTGCCACAATCAAACACCATTTACAGTAAAGTTAATCTGACCACGGATGGTACGTGTTGCGAGGTAATTAGGTATAAACAGTAAGGAGCGCATATGAAGGGCTGTAATTAAGGCATTTCATGGAGCCCCAACAGCATTTTTGGAGCAAACTTGGTAGAAAGACAAATAGAAAAGTTAGAGCGGTACTCTGCTCTAATTCTCCTGGAAATGGGGGATACTCTGTGACCAGACCTCTGTTTTCCCATTAGCATTTGCTTCAGGGCAGGGGCCAGTGGCTGGGGACAGCACTCCCATATAGGTGACAAAAAGCCACAAAGAGAAAGTACAGTGGATTCGGTTCTGACAGCCTTCCCAACCTTTAAAACACAATCGTACTATTTAGTTTTCACTTTGTAGCCTTTTGAGGTCAAGAAATAGAACACATAAAATGATTTTACCGTGTAACCGCTGGCAGGATACACTTCCTGGACAAAGTCAGTCAGTGTTCATAAGGTATATAAGTTTTCCTTATACCAGTGAAATATCTGGTCTGCAGATGAATCCGAAATTTATTTAAGCTGGGCCGTTTTGTTGATCACCTCTCTATCTGCGTTTCCTTAAAGGTTGCAATGTCTTGGGAATACCTGTTTGACTGACTGCTTTTGATGTGGTGGGACCCGACAGAATGACCTGGTCCAAACGCAGGCGTCACCGTCTTCATCCTCGCTTCCTCCCTTATCCCATGCCCAGTCCACTGGCAAGTCCGTTGGCCGAATCTTACACGTGAGTCTGGAATGTGACCTTTCGCATCATCTCACAGTGCTCTAGGTCATCGATCCCTTTGACCTGTTCTCTCCCAACCCAAGGCCGATGGGGTCGCTGCTCCAGTGGCTCCCCATTTCATTCAGAATTGATTCCAAAAGTTACCAGGTTCTACATGTGTCTCCTTCCCGTACTCCGCCCTCTCTTCTGATATCCCCTGCTAGTGCTTATTCATTGTTCACTGGATTTTAGCTACACTGACCTCTGACCTCTTGGCCGTTCCTCAAACAAGCCAAGCGTGCTTCCAGCAGAGACTTTGCATTCGCTGTAAATGCTCCACGCCTGGAGAGACACGTGGCTCATTTTCTCACTTCCTTCTCTGCACAAATGTCAGAAAAGCCTTCCCAGAGAAACATACTTCAGACAGCTTCCCCCTTTCCCCTGTCTCTTTACCCTGCTTCGTTTCTGTATGAATCACCTTCTGACATGGTATGTATTTATAGGCTCATAATTATTATTATTGCCTTTTTCCCCACTGCAGTGTAAGCCCCAGGAGAGCAGGGACTTTGTACCTTCATGCCTTAGGACAGTGACTCACACACAGATGGACAGTTCTTGAGCCACTGGAATCAATATCTCTTCTCCAGATCTCGATTTAGTTTCTTTCTAAAAATAACTTTTCCAAATCTTAATTCCGCAGCTTTAACATTTTAAGTCCTTGAGCTATAACCTACTCATTCTTGGCTCAAACCCTTTCGGTAGGAGTAATGAGTACTTATGGGCTCTGTTCTCTCTCTTAATTCTAGCCACAGGTAGGTATTTGTTACTGCTGTGTTTTCCTTTTACAAAGGGACTGACACTTGGTAGAGAGGAGGAACTGCCGCCAGGTCACAGAGTTGACAATCACAGCTGTGATGGGAATGGAGGCGTGGTTGGCCCCGCACCGCCTCCCAGCTGTCCCCCCTCCCCCGGCAGTAACGCGTGTCCAGCTGAGGTAGGGAGGCGGCTGGAATGAAGTCTCCCCTTTGCAGCTCCTTGCTAGGGTCCTGGGACGTGTGTGTACGTGGCTGTGTGTTGTAAAGTACATAGGCCCCCCGCCGTTCCCCCAGATTCCAGGTACTAAGCCAGGTCGGGCACGTCCCGAGAGCCCTCGCGCTCGAGGCTGGGACTCTTACTGTAATGCGGGGCTCGCTGGGCGCCGAGGTGGTTGGAACCACCTGGAAAGAGAGGGTGCGATCCAAACGCTGCGACCCAGAAGAGAGGCGACGTCACCCGCTCGGCTTCCCGCTGGCAAATGCGCGCATTTACGTAGAAGCGAACAAAAAGCAAGTTCTCCCAAATCGGCCGACCCCCCGGCCCGGGCGGGGGGGGGAAGTTGGCCCGAGGGAGGGGACAGGGCTGCGCGGGCAGAAAGCGCGCCCCGCCCCGCGGCCGGCGGGTCCCCCGGGAGCGTCCGCGTCGCAGCAGCGGGAGGCGCGGGCGGGGGGGCGTGGCGCGGCCGGCGGGCGGGGCGTGGCCGGGGCTGGTGGGCGGGGCGTGGCAGCGGGCGGGGCGTGGCCGGGGCCGGGTGGGCGAGGCGCGGCCGGCGGGTGGGGGGCGTGGCCGGGGGCTGGTGGGCGGGGCGTGGCAGCGGGCGGGGGCGTGGCCGGCGGGCGCCCCGCCCCCTCCTCGGGGATGCCGGGATGTTTACACTCCTGACAGCGGCGGCCGCGGGAGCAGCGGGAGTCGCGAGAGGATGGGCCGCCGCTAGGCTCGCAGTCGGGCCGCGCCTGGCCGTGCGCAGGGAGGGTGGCCGCGCCTGCAGTGTCCGCGCGGGCGGCGCCGCGCGAGGTGGCGATCGGCTCCGCGCCTCGCAGCCTCAGCCCCCCGCCCAGCGGGCCTTTCCGCCGCGCCGCCCGGCCGGGCCGCCCGCCCGCCCCGGGCCGCCCGCGGGCGGGAGAACGGACGACTCCCGACTTCCTGGTGAGTCGGCGCCGGGCTGCGGGCGCGGGGCCGGCGCGGATCCGGAGGGCGCCGGGCGCGCAGGGCGAGCCGGGGCCGCGCGGGCGGGGCGGGCGGGGGCCGCGGGCCGCGATCGGCTCCGGGTCCGGGTCGTGGGCGGTGGCGCGCGCCTTGCCCGGGCCGGGCTCCCGCGGCCGTGGCCGCCGTAACCAAGAAACTCGACGGCGACGGCGGCGGCGGCGGCAACAGGTCTTTGGTTTCGGGACCGAGGAACTTGGGCGAAGTCCCGCCTCCCGCCGCCCCGCGCGCGCTGATTGGCGGCGCGGGTTATTTACCCCTCGCCGATTGGTGAGGCCCAGCTGTCAGGGCTCGGCCGCCGCCAGACCCGGACCCGCCAGGGTCCGCGGGGCAGAGCGGGGGGCCGAGCGGCTGGAGGAGTGCGGGGAGGATGACCAGCCCGCTGCAGAACGGGCTTTAGTGGGACCGCCAGGGCTAGGGAATGCCCGGGGGGGAGGGATTGCAAATGGCAAGGCAGCGGCGAACACCGGCGGTGATGGCGGTGGTGGAAAAGAAATTGACAAGTGAGGCCCAAGCCAGTGACCAAGCGGAGCCCGAAGGGGAGAGGAGACCAGTGGGAGGGCCACGCTGCCCCAGGACAGTGTCACCGTGCTTCCTCCGAGCACGCCGCGGAGGCAGCTGCGCGAGGGACGCAGGGCTCCCGGAGCCTGTTTGCAGTGCCCCGTCGGCCTTGGGGCGTGACGAGCCGTGTTCTCATGGCTGCAGCCCTTGTTACGAGTAAATACTAAAAATACCCTGATTTTGCACTAAGATATGCGCCCATCCTTGAGCGATTCTGGTGACGGAACTGGAAGTCAGAAACGTATTTCAGAAATGAAATGATTGTCCCCCTCCCTTGAGGCTGGTGATCTGAAGGACGCAGTTGAAAAAAAAATCATATTCCCCTACTTTGTAGGGCACTGTGTAACCCTCATAATTAGAACCAGTTTCTAATTCCTCCTCCAAGGAATTTTGAGTTCAGGAAGTATGCACAGCCCCCGCAGGCGACGACAGTGTGTCTCGTCAGGTTGCATTACAAAGTGCTGAATGTGCGCGCGACCTCTGCACAGGAGCTCCTGTCGCTGCGGGTCTGGCCGAAGAGCGCCATGGTACTTTCACTCCGAAAGCTTATGGTACGTGGTAGCGCTGGACAGACACTGACAACGGTGACTCACTGAGCAGAGACGCACTTAACCCCGGAATGCTTTGTGGCAGCTCGTGCAGATGGACGCCCAGTGCCGTTGGCGGGAACACTTGGTGAAGGCCAGTGCCCTCAGGACGGTTCGCGTAAAACGGAGACGGTTGTTTCATTTCCCGAGGAAGGAATCCTCTGCTGCCCTCGGGGAGACCCAGTCCGCAGCTGGCTTTCCTCCTAAAACCGCAGCATCCTCTTCAGTCCTGGACGGCGAGCTTGCTGGTGTCGGGGAGAAGAGGTGGAACTTAAAAACTGTGCCTCTGGGGAGTCAAAGGGGCAGAGACTGTACGGGGAAAGCGGGAGGAGGGCCGGCGAAATAAAAGGGGAGAAGGACCCCCTCGTGGAGGCTGGCTGTTTGCTCGCGGGCTGGGGAAGCGGGCGGACCGGGTGAGATGCGGCCTGGAATTGCGCTGGGTGGCCGGGGCTCCGCCCCCTAGCACTGACGGCCCCCTCAGCCAATGAGCGGCGAGGAAAGCTCCGCTCCGGCTCGGGGGCGGTACTTCCGGCCGCGGGTTGGGGCTCGCTGGAGGGAGAGCGATTTCCTGCTGGACCGGTGTCCGCGGGCGGTGGCGCGCGGGGCCGAGCAAGGCCTCGCGAAGTAAATGCGTGATCATAAGGGTGAGGAGGCTCCAGGGTCCTCTCACCCGTCACTCACGTCTCGTTTCATAGTTATGCTGCACCTTCGGCTCGCCACTGCCCCCGAAACTTTATAGTTGCCGAGAAGCGAAGCTTGTTTGCAAACTAAATATCGCCCCTGTAACTGATCGGGGTTCAGATTTTCACTCTGAAATTGTCTGGAAGTGGAAACCAAGATATGTCAGGATCTAAATCCTTAAGCGTGTTCACGGTAGCTTGGGAAGCCTTACTCAGTTTAAAACCTTTTATCAGTTTAAAAAGTAAAGACGAACGAGCGCAGACAGATTATTCTGTAATCGGATTCAGGTTTATTTATTTCGATCACACCTGTGGCCTCTCCATTCCCTTCATCACTTACACGTTTTCCTAATGGGACAATCTCGAGGGCTCTCTTCCGGTCCAATAAAACAGCACTTAACTCCAAGAATGGGGGAAGCACGTCTGGTTTGATGGCAGCTTACCAGCGGGGGAGGGGAGGCTCGAGGCCGGCTTAATTAACATACCCGGATAATAAACTTCGGTACTGCCGTTTAAGTGACCAGAGTGCAGTTGTAGTTTGTGCACGTGAGTATTTAACCTCCTACTCTCCTCCTCTTCACCTTCTGGTGGTTGCAGTCATGAGTTTTGGGCTCTGATTTATTGCAGACATTTCAGTATTCTCCACTATTGTGCTGTTACTGAAATGTAGGTTTCTTTTTTTTAACTTAAATGTGTGGTCTGAGATGTCATTAGAGAGTTTTACAGTGTATCTAGAATCAAACGCGGTTTTCCTAGGAACCAGACCTTAATGTTTTAAAATGTATCTCTATAGTATCACTAATGTAGCCACCGTTTAGGGCATCTGGAGAGGAGAGAATAGTGATTATTTAGTGCAGTTTTGGAAAAGAAGTTGCTTAATTGGATAATAAACCCCCAAACTCTTTTCAGGTTTTGTTTCCTTTGTTTTTTTCTTAAATGGGTTTTGGTATTTTAAAAATGTGCACTGTGGTCGCAGCTGCACGAAGCAGCGGTCTGTCCACATTCCTGGTTTCATTAAAATTAACATATTTGTTCCTTCAAATATTTGCTTGAGTTAAACTGAGTAGGTGTTTTAGTACATTGTATATAAAACATAGTAGCAAACTTAGTATACTTGAGGGTGTCTCAGAAATGACATATATGATTACTGGTCACTTTCTCAGCCATTACTTTGTCAGCATTTCTATAAATACATAGCAAGATGTTTTAAGAAATGTTTTTTCATGCTTTTGAATATTTCAGTTTAATTCCTTCCTCATTTTTATAGGGCATATGGATGAATAACATTATATAACTGTAATCAAGTATATTCATTGGCAGGATATAATGGCAATTGAGAATTTTGAAACTTGTATGTAAAACCGATATAGAAACCATTCACTCAGAGTTATAAAACTTCGAAACTGCTGACTCCTTTTTGGGTAATTAATAGTTTGGTTATCTATGTGTTATGTATCTTCACAAAATATGTTTTTTATTCTTCTAAAGAAAAGTGTATTTCATGATTTTTAGCGAGCAGTGAGAACGAGAAAGACAGATGGCCACGAAGCATTCCTTAATTTTTTTTTTTTGAGCTGGATAACTTCTTTTTTTAACCTTTGTTAAAATAACAGCTCCGTCATACTATACATATTTTTATAATGAGCTTATACGGTGAGCTTTTTTATAATAACTATATAAAGAGTTAATCTGAACAGTGTCTAATGAACAAAACTTATTTAATTGGCCTATAAAAATTTAGAAATATGTACGTTTTTTGTTACTTAATGGAAATAGACCCTTCTGTAAATCTTGCCTTTAGTCTCCTGTTGATAATCAGTATAAGTTACTATTTAAGGGTGGCTTTTTCATTCCAGGTTGCTTTTGTATAGAACAGGTTTGCACATTTCTCTCTAAAAGGCCAGATAGTAAATACTTCTGGCCTTGTGAGCCACGTGGTCTCTGGCGTAGCTACTGCCTGTGTAGCCTTGGACAATATCAGAACAGGTGAGTGTGGCTGTGTTCTAATAAAACTTTATTTATACAAACAGCCTGGAAGCCCACCCTGCTCTAGAAAATAATGCAGAAGATCTAAACACTGTTCTAGCCCACCGATATTTGGGGTGATGTGGGTTCTCCACGGTGCTGTCTTAGACCCCTGTGACCATCTCTTGATCTTCCTCAGTTTCCTCAGGATAACGCCCAGTTATTTATTCCCAAATTTTGTATTTAATCTCAGAGACTTCATACACATATGAACCTCTTTTAGAATCGTTCACTTTCTGAGGGTCCCCCCATTGTTTGCCTCCAGGGGACCCCGCGCACATCGCGTGGTGTTGAGCGAGTGTGTGTCGCTCTCCAGCTCCTTCTCACTGCTCCAGAGTGGGATTTGATGTCAGACATTTGCCTGTGCCTGGCGGACTGGCGGGACTTGGCGAGTGCTTGGCTGTGTTTCTCCCGCCTTCTCCACTGTCCGCGGCTGGGGCGGCTGCCTTCACTGCTCTGGGAAGGGCCTGCAGGCATGAGCAAGATGGTGGCACTTTCTTTGTTTTGTTTTGTTTTGTTTTCGTTTTTGTTTTTATTTAAGAAAAACTGACTTAGTCTTTTATAAAAGACTTTTCTCCAACTTAACAAGATGCCGTGGAGGGCTTGTGGTCTATGGGGAGGGTTACAGTCATGGCAAACAACCACCCTCCGCTGTCCCTGATCCTGTGGCCCCCACTCTGACCGTGTCCTGCGTTTATCACGACGTGGAAGGTCGAAGCCCCGGGTTCATCTCCTACTTCCTGATCCTGGTTGAGCTACTTGATCCGTTCAGACTGTCATTTTCTCACTCAGGTAAAGATGGCTCTGAGGAGTCACTGAAAACATCTCTGTGAAAGTGGAGGTGGGCCGTCAGGGTGAGTTCCAGTTCACCTGCATCTCAACTCTGAGGACCTTCAGCTGTGGGGACACGTCTGTCTCATTTCTTCTGATGACAGGCCCTGTAGCCAGCTCAGCTCTGAGCAAGCTCTGACCTAGCCCTACCTACCGCCCTTTCACTTTCTCTGTGATTTCCATATTCATAATGTCATGGTTTCCCCGTTTGAGTTAGTGTTTTTATGCTTTGGGGCTGGGGGAAGGGAGAGGCATTAATGCTTAGTTCCTCAGGTAGGAAAAAGAAAAAAAAAAA
>CM053516.1:1140989-1159527 GCA_028627145.1 Eidolon dupreanum | reverse complement strand
TTTTCGCCTCCTGCCGGCTCCCGATCAGCGAGGGCCGGTGGCAGCAGGGGGCGAAAACCAGGTGGCTTCTGTCCCCTGCGCGCGGTGGCCGCGCAGCACGCGCCGCACGATCCTGCCGCGGTTCCGCGATTCTCTTCACACTCTTCTCGTCGCTCACGCCTCCTGCTGCTGCTGCTGGGCGGGTGGACCCCGGCCCCTGCTGGAAGCAGCAAATGTCACCCGGCTCCGGCTGCCGGTGACAAGCGGGGGAAGGGAGGAGGCGTCCCCCTCGGCGTCCAGACTGACGCCGTGAGGCGGCGAAGGAGAGGTCACCTGACGAAGCTTGCAGGTGCTGCCGCCCCGAAGCCTCGAGGACCGTCCTGCGTCAGCAGATTGCTCTCGGAGCCTGGGAGGGGACAGTCCCGCTCGGGGCCGGCGACCTTCCTTTTGCTCTGTTCCTGGGACCTCGGCCCTCTCGCTGTCCCCTTGTCCCCATACCCCCGCTCGTGTCCTTCCTGCCGTCCCCAAACACGCGGAGCTCGTCGGTCCTTAGGTGTCTTCTCCAGCGGCTCTTTCTGCTCTTCCCTCCCGGCCTTTTAGTCTCGGCGTGAACGTCACGTCCTCTGCAAGGTCACCTCAGGTTGCCCTCAGTCATCCAGGCCTAAGCAGCCATCTGCTCATTCTTCTGCTCTGTGCTTCACTATGCAGATAGTAGATACGATCACCTACTCGTTTATCGTCTTCTTATTGTTTTCTGTTTATTAGGTGTCTGTTCGTTTAGCTCCCTGCCCCGTTAATATTTGTGGAATAAGCGATAAATTTTAGACAACCTCTTCCCTCTGTTTCTCCCTGTCTTTATCTCTGTGTGTCTCAGTAAGAGGCGTTTTCTGGCCAGATTTAATTTTACCGGGTGTAGCTGGTGGCGCTCGTGGGGAAGTCGGGGAGCTGGGAGTGTCTCTCATTAATTAACCGTTCTGCTCGTGACGAGCTGGGGAGACCATCAGTATTACTGGTTACATAATTCAGATGCAGTAATTATTATGCTGGGAGGTGTAACTAATGATGATGGAATGATACAGATACCAGGGTCTTAGGAATGTTTAACTAGATAATTGGTTATATTTAGTCGTTCATTTTTCTTATCCTGTAGTGAATTTCCTCTCTTTGGAAAAAGGACAGTTTTAATGATCAATGGCATATCGTTCAAACTGGTGTAAATCTCTGACACTTAGTATCTTTAGGAATAGGTTACTTATGAAATAGTTCAATAGATTTTAGGGAGTGAGTGTTTATGGGAAGAAGTGTGAATAATTAGACTTTGTTAGCACATGTGGTGTTTGCATATGTGTTGTTTCTTTTTTTTTTCCATTTCCAGTGAGGTCTGCGGAAGATAATATAGGACAGAGTTGTGTTAGTTATTCTCAGAAGGATATTCTAGTTTGTGTGGTTTGGAGATGAGCAATTTCTTTTTCAAGATCACGGGATGAGCTTTATTGCTAAATACAACTGAAAGGCATTTTGAAGTTTTGTTATATTTGTAGATTCTAGAGAAATTCAATAATATTAATATAAACTATAAAGTAACTTATTAATTTGCATAACTGGTAACATGAAAGCCACAAGTAAGAGATGCATTTGCAATGACAATGAAAACCTTATTAATGATGCTAAATATTGTAATTAATACTGGCTTGTATGCTAGAGCATTGATAACAATACTCTTAGGAGTTACCAGGACATAATTTTCTCCCTGGGGAGTCTGTTGAGCCCACGCTGTGACTCTTTTAATTTCCCCAGAGAGAATCGTCATCATGATGTTACCCCGAATTATCTTGTTGCTTATTAAATGTCCTCGGCTTCAAATTTAAAGCACATTAATTAATTTAGCCCTAGAAAATTATTAATCGTTTAAAGAGTCTGCACCTGTGAGGAGAGCCATGGCATAGCAGAATGAAGTTTATTTAAAAAGGAAAGACTTGTATAAAGGAAGCAGTAAACACAGATTGACACGTAGAATTTAATCCCAATTAGTTAGCAAGATCTGGCGCTGTGTGACCAGGGTGCGTTCAGCTCAGCACAAGATGCGTTAACAAGAACCCAGGACACTTAAGGTGTTGTGCGAAGCTTCGTTCACGCTCAGGGTTGATGTCTTAGCTGTCATCTGTGATTTTGAGTATTTATTTTATGTTTTTGAGATTATATTCCCTACTGATTGGAATTCTGTGAGTTTGCTGGGTTATTTTATTCCCATTATAAGTCAAATGCTAAACTAAAAAAATAGGGCGAATTGGACATCATTCAAAAAAGAGAACATGGGTCTTTTCTAAAACAGTTCCTTACTGAACGGGCTCCCACGTGCGGACACCGTCTTTTGGTTTAAAACACCTAACGGTGCTCCCTCCATGGGGCACAGCTCGCCACGGTGGCGTGTGGCGGGCGCTGTCTCCCGAAGTCGCTGCCCGTGCGGTCCAGCCCATGTGGCGGCCTCGTGGAGGGCCCTCATCCCAGGCGCAGCGTGGCAGAGGGACCCAAGGGCAGCTGGCGATGTGCAGCAATGCTGCTTCTCACGTCAGCCCTCCACGTCTGCGCCGGTGACAGGACATGGGAGCAGATGAGACGAGCTGTCACTCACCCACGCTGCCCTTTGAAGAAAGGCCAGCGGGGGGGATGGTGCCGCAAATGGGCTGTGAAGTTTACATGCGCTGCCCACTGTCCAACAGATTACGCCTAATGAAGTGTCTAATGTTGGGCCATATCAGCCTAATCTTTGGTGGCAGTTGGTCCCTCCACTGCCAAAAAACACCACCCTCTGGCCCTCTCTCCCACTCCGGCCGCCAAGCACAGGGAGGCGCCCCGTCTTAATAAACCTAGACGGTGTGTGATCTGACATGCAAATGTAGGTCATTGCATATGTAAATGTGTGATTACAGACCCGCATGCCAAAACACATTAGTGAGACTTTGCTCTCAGCATGCGGTTGTCACACCGCCTTAGCGGTTCACGCTGACATTTGTCAGTTATTGTGCAGACAGAAGATGGAATTCCCAGTCACATTTACAGTGGACGTGTGTGGCGGTTCCCGGCGGTGACGCTGTGCCTCACTGCCGAGGACGCGAGGAAGGCCAGACCGTGCGGGCACGCGACGGGCAGCCACTCTGGTCCTCAGGCTGCGGAGCGTCCCGGCGTGCCATTTCTTTCAAGAAAAGCTTTCTTAGGAAACATGGGCAATTAAAAAAATCTCTCCCCTTTAAATGAAACTTTGGAACTTTAAGTTAAGAAACTAAAAAAGTCGCTAATAGCCATCGACTGCATCTGAGAAGTGGTACTTTGTAAGTTTGCTTTGTAAGCTAGGTGCCATTTTGTCACAGTGACGATTATTCATCTCAGTGACGACAAAAAGAAATCATATAAGTGAAAGCGTTTTCACTTGCTGATTTTCTTTTGGAATGGTGCAGCCGTGCTTTCATTGTCACCTGTAACGTGCGTTACCGTCCCGGTTTCTTCATTAAGGCTGGGAAACCTCTGTGGCGCCGGCAGGCCGGCGCCTCGGGCCCTGTCCTCGACCGTGCGGGAGAGCAGAGGCCCCGCGTGGCGCCGACCTGGGTCCGCTGTGGTCCCATGTATGGATGGCACCGCCGTGAGAGCCGAATTGGACTGTGTGTCAAGTCCGAGCATGTTAAGTCAGAAGTACCAGGACGGAACCTTCTGTTACCGTCGAGGTTGCGTCTGTTATTACAGTCACTTGTGGTCTGAGATTCATTGAACGAATTTATGAAGTTTCTTGTATTCTGCTTCGTATGCACGTCTTAAAGGAAGAATGGCTTTTTTCCTTGATGATATTTTGGACTTCCGGAAGAGAGAGAGCAAAGCAGGATCGCGGAAGTTATGGTGCCCTCTTTTCTCCTTTTGAGAAACACTGTATTTGAATCCCAGTGCGACCGTAGCCGAGTTGTGCAGTGTTTGCTAGCGCGAGAGGGGTGTTGACGGTAACAAGATGTCCGTATCGGGGTTAATGGAGGTGCTCCCCACATGTCCACGAGTCGGGGGGCCTTGGCCTCAGCACAGGTTTATCTGAAGGAGCGAGCGCTCCAGCCCAAGCCAGCTGAGTGTGGACCAGCGGCCTTCACCGCATAAACGGTATTTAACGTTCAGTCTCGCTCGAGGGGGCCCCAGCAGGCTCCCCAACAGTGTCACGTTTGCTCCTGGTTGGCGCAGAGGGGCGGGAAGTTCTGGAAGGCTCGGAGCAGAGTGGGAAGGGCCGGGAAGAGCGTATTCATTGGGAACCCAGGGTCTTGAAAAGTCCCATGCACGTTAAGCCAAAAAAAAAAAATCTACCAGGCACGTGACAGCTCTTTAGTTATGGTCTTGTGGGTGCGGGTGCTGCAGAGGGCTGGTGGCACCGTGAGGGGCTTGAGGGGCTGCGTCCCTTGGGCACACGGGCGAGCCCAGCAGGAGATGGCATCTGACTGTAGTGCGTGCTCAGTAATGTCCCCCCACGACTGGGCGGACGAGCCATGAGCGAGCAGGTGACCAAAAGAACTAGGACCCCAGTCAAATCTGTAAGGGGTTGAGTTTTGTCTCAAACTAGGAACGGCTGGCCGTGTGCTGTCCCCTGAGGGCTCTGTCACAGAGCCGCGTAGGGCAGCGAGCGTTTCCAAGTCCATTAACAACAAAAGTGTTGTTTACAAATGTCATTATGTGCCAAGTGAGAGAAGCCAGTCTGAAAAGGCTGTACCCTGTGTGATCCCAACCGTGTGACATTCTGGAAGAAGCAAAATGGAGACCAGAAACACGAGCGGTTGCCAGGGGTCCGCGGGCCGCGGGGGCCCACGCGACGAGTGCTCGGGCTTCAGGCCGTGGGCACGCTGTCCGGGCTACTGCGGTGGCCGCGTGTCATTGCGTGTTTGTGCAAGCCCACAGAGCGCAGCGCTGAGTGGGCCCGATGCCACCTCCCGACTCTGGGCAACGGGGACGTGTCCACATGGGGTCGTCATTCGGAACAGAAGACCACCTGCCGGGTGTGACGAGGGGACGGCTGTGTGGGGGCGGGGGCGGGGACGAGTCTCCGAACCTTCCACTCAGGTTTCCTGCGAACCTACAGCTGCTCTAAAAAAATAAACTTGTTTTTTTTAAAGTAACGAGGCCCGCCACTGGAAACGTTCTTTACAGAAGTTGAATAACTGTCAGGAAGCTGAGGAGTTTTCACCCATTAGTTGGCAGGTTGGACTAAACAAACATATCTATTTATTCCACGTCGACGCAAAGGTACATTGGGAAAGAAAAGAATCATCAGAGACGCGTGGGGGTCCTCAGGGCGTGCGGGTTCTCTGCGAACCGAAGGCCGTTTATAGAGCGCTCACCTACAGCTTCAGAACCCTCATCCCCTGACTTTTATGTCCCTCTTCCTTGATTCAAAATCCTCATCTCCTGACATTTCATGTCCCTCTTCCTTGATTTTTTTCTTTGCAGCCCTTTCTATCTCATGCATTATGCACACACACACACACACACACACACAGTTACCTTATTATCTTCCTTCTGCACCAGCATAAACATTTCTGTGCGCCGGACTGTCCGTGGCTCGCTCCCGTGTCTGTCCATAACCGTCTGTTGACCGCATGGCTCTCTGCAGCTCACCTAGGTCTCGCCTCCGTACGTGGAAACAGCCAATGGTTGCGTGCATATCGTGTGACTGAAAACTTTTCTGACTTTTCTAATTACAGAAGGCCTTACGACCGGACATGGGCTATAACACGTTAGCCAACTTTCGGATAGAAAAGAAAATTGGTCGCGGGCAATTTAGTGAAGTTTATAGAGCAGCCTGTCTCTTGGATGGAGTACCAGTAGCTTTAAAAAAAGTTCAGGTAAGATGATTTCACTTCTCTAAGTCACTGTTCCCCCATGCTATGTGAATACTCAGTGGAGAAAAGAATGTCCTGATTGATTGAAAACTGACCGTCATGTTGGGAATTCTGGGAAGGAACGACAGTTGTACTTAAAAGCTTGAATCGAGGGTGGTGTGCAGTAGAAATTAAATTTTAGTTTCCTGGCGGCTCTGGGCTTTGTCACTTTGGCCGGCTTTGCTCACCCAGACTCGGTGTTGGCTGCAACGATCTGACACGAGCTTCCACGGCCCTGGGTTTCGTGAGGCAGATCTGAGTTGTCCCCGTTCCTCCTACCTGGACGTGTGGCTGGACGTCGCGTCCTCAGCGGGAGCCCTGCAGCGCGAGGCATCGCGACGGGCGCAGACCCGCGGGATGCGCGGCCTCGCGTCCGTCACGGCGGTCAGGCCGGGGTGGGGCGTCGGGCCGCTGGGGAGGGCGCGCGGCACACAGGAGGGACACGCGGGGCAGGCAGGATGAGAGGACGGACGCCCGCTTCGGGACCTCCGCGCCGTGTCCTCGTCGTTCGGACGCCGCCGGCTCTCCCGGCCTCGCTCTGCTCCCCTCGCTCGCTGTCTCGCCCGCTGCGCCCTCGTTGGTCGAGAAACGCCGGGGCCCTCGCCCGGCAGGAAGACACTGCCTCTCTGTCCCCGCGTGTGTTTGACGTCACGCAGCGCTGCTGGTCTTTGCAGGGAGGGGCTCTGCCACCCGCTGCGGCCCCCCGCTGCCCCTGCACACCCAGGCTCACCCCACGGGCGCTCCCCGCTGTGCCCGAGCCGGTGGCCCGAGTGAGTGTCAGGCTCTCAGGAAGTCCGACCAGAGGACAGGGTTCCCGCCCTCGCTCCTGGGGGCTTTTTAACGTCAAGGAGCCGGTGGGTGGCTCCTGCGGGGCAGGAAGTCTCTGCGGGACGGCTGCCCCGGCACCCCTGGGCAGCCAAGGGTTTTAACAGTCGTGGAGAGTTAGTGACGCAGACAGGTGTCCGGTGCCACAGCATCATTTGCCGGCCCGCAGGGAGTCCCCAGGGGAGAAGTGAGCCCTGCCATTCCCTTCAGGGTTCACCGTGCTGGTGACAGAGGCCAGCTCCAGGCCTGGCCACTGGGGCGCGAGGTTGCTCGGCAGTACCCTCGCTGGACCCCTGCCCCGTGTCCCCCGCAGCCCCCAGCGCCAGGTGTTTGGGCGCTGGCGCTAGAGACACCAATTGCTGGTGACCACCTCGTTCGGTGGCTGTTATTTCTGTCCAGAGAGGCCGAGCCCTCTGCGGCGGCTTCTGCAGCCCCTCCCCGTATTCTGCCCCTTCACGCAGAGAGGGGCCCTCTGTAGGGCAGACCCCGCCACCAGCACCAGCTGACAGACCCGAAACCTGCAGGCTGGTAGCAACGCTCTTCATGACAGTGGGGTGTCAGGCCCCCTGCCCTCACCCCTCAGCGGTGGGGACGGGCTGAGTGGCCATCCACCCTCGAATTAGAGAGCTGGCAGCATCCTACAGCACCGGGCTCACGGGGACGGGACCCTGGCAGGAATAGGGGTGTACCTTAGGGCTGAGGTCTTGTCACCGGGACTCACTTTGGGGACCGGCTGCTCGGTTCATTTCCTGGCTTCAGAAAGTTGGGGAGGCACAGGAGGTGCTGGTTAACCTTCCCACGGGTGCAAGATCCAGGTAAAGTGGGATACACCGTGGCTCTTCACCCCTCGTAGTGGGCGTTTTAAAGTGTTTTCTTTGCTGCGTTTTAAGTGTTTTTCTTCTAAGAAATTGGCATGTGCCTTTTCAAGGACATTTCTGTTAAGTTACTTGAAGGCGTTTTTTCCCTCTTTTTTCCCTTCGGGCTGCCTGGTGTTATCCTGGTCAGCCTCAGGAATCATGAGTGATTTGGGCAAAATTTGAAGATGACAAGAGAAAACTTTGAAAATGATTCAGAGAATACCAAGAACTCGTCAGCCAGCACCTGCCCGAACACAGCTAATAACTTGGCTCTTACTAAGTATAAAATAAATTTAAAAACTCGAACTTTGATAGAGTTGAAAAAGATGCCTTCTGAAGACAAGCTGGCAAATATTTAATGAAAAATATTTTTAGAAAATCCAGATTCTCTTTTCCTGTATGTGTTGCCTTCTCTGCTCATGAAATCACTCTGTCTGGGAATGATTTTATCTAAAGGTTCATTTTCATTTTTGTCTTGACTTGCTGGCTAAGAGAAAAAGAGAGATAAGATAGTTCTGAATTTCCAATTAAACATATTAATAAATGTATTTGGTTCAGAATTTAGTTCTGCCTTAAATGTGCCAGCAATGCTTATTTCTCTGTGTTTGAGGAGTGACTTTTGATATTATTGAGAATCCAGTTAAAAATAAAAAATTCATAGTTCTAAATTAGTTTAATTATAAATTGAATTAAAGGTTCACTGTTTCTACATGGCACACTTCTTTCTGTCTTGGTGTTTTGTGTCTACTTAGGGTCTTCTGTAGTTCCATACACATCTTATTGTCATCTGACTCACTCTTCTGTTTTAAAATATGTTTTTCATCATAGGCACATTGATTACTGGGAGATCAGATTTATACGTGTCTCCAGGTTTGTGATTTTCTTAATCACTAGTACCAGAATTATCCTTTCTTTATCTCCTGAAAAAAAAAAAAGTTTTCAGCAGTCCCTTCAAGGTCTAAGACATTTAAAGTTTTGTGCTTCCTCACTTTTCTTTGAGTTGTCGCGAGTGCCTTCTGGCTGGTAGTTTCCGAGAACGGCGTCAGCCTTCGTGATTTGGCAAGACTCCGTTATTTCTCTTCCCATTTTGATTCGTTATGTGCTGTTACATTTCTGTCACAGCAAGTCCAAAATTTTCTGTTTACATTAATATTTGTCGTTATCGTTTAACATGTCTCATAGAAACAGCATCATTTTTCTGGCATCACTGGGGACTTCGGGGAACCAATGGCTTTTCTATGTGCAGGTGCTGAATGTGCGGCTCACTCCTTTGAGTGATGAACTTTTGATTTTGCTTATTTCTATAAGAAACCTTTCCGGAGTGTACTGCACTCCCCTGCACCTGTACACTGAGTGTCAGAGCCCTGGCAGCCACCCTGCAGCCCCTCGAGGTCCCCCCCGCACTTCGTCCAGCCTGCGAAGTGTCCCCGCCTGCGCTCTGCTCTGACAGCGCCCCCGCGGGCGGCCGGCTCGTTGCCGTGTCTGCGTCTGTCATAAAACCTGGCGCTCAGTTGGCGTTCAGTGCGGCTCTGAGCATGAAGCGAGCAAGGGCGGGGACAGGTTGGACCTGTCCACGGCGATCTCGTGTGGAATAACAGACGGGGATGCGGCGTCTAAGGTTTTCCTCCCGTGCGTGGTGTCACCCTGTTTGCCGCTCCGCTCTGGGACGGGTAGTCGTTCTCGTTTTTCGCTCCTGCTGTCACTGTCCACTTGCACCGAAGCACTCTCTCATTTCCCCAACGTTCAGTACCTTCGAGGGCTTGGTGTTTGCAAAACAGTTTCTCGCTAGGTTTTTTATGTAAACTTTGGGATCGCGATTTGCCGCTCATAGACCTTTCTTTTCTTTCTTTTCCTTTCCTTTTCGTTCCATTCCATTGTGTCCCCTTCTGAGATCCTGGTGGCGAGCACAGGTCCGCCGTGGCTGAGGTGGTTGGAATCGCCGCTGGGAGGAGAGGGCGGTTACTGCTTCTGGCACACGCACTGCCGCACACACGCCCTGGCACACGCACTGCCGCACACACGCTCCGGCACACGCACTGCCGCACACACGCCCTGGCACACGCCCTGCCGCACACACGCCCTGGCACACGCACTGCCGCACACACGCCCTGGCACACGCCCTGCCGCACACACGCCCCGGCACACGCACTGCCGCACACACGCCCTTTTCTGTCGTGTGCATGAAGGGGAGGAACTTCGATGCCATCAATTTCTCTCTCTTCATAAACCACTAGCTAGGATAAGAGTCTGTATTTTTTCAAATCTTAACCGGGGGGTCGTTTCATAAACCACATAAATGTCTAACCAACGTGCTGTACACTTGCAACTAATAAAACACATCTTCACAATACCCAGGGCTCAGCTGTTTCACATTAAAACCTGAGAAACGTAAACTCGCTATTTGCCGTTTTCGTTAGAAGCAGTACGATCGAATGAAGGTGAAGACTGTTCTAGAAGCAGGAAGAGCATGAGCCGCGGTGCGAGGTGGCAGGCGATGCCGTTTCTCTGCCGTTGCTTTCGCTCTGAGACACGTGTGTACGAGACGTGGAAGGGGCTGAGCGAGAGCCAGAGTGGTGTAAGGAGGCGAGTTTACAGACTTTATTCTGGCTTTAACATTTTGTTTTCTTCATGTTTTAAAAAATTAAAGAAAAACTAGAGCCATTAGAGGACGTTAGTTGCCTATTATAGAGCAAAGGTCGCCCGCAGAGCCGTGTCGTCTCTCAGGTCCAGCGGCAGCGTCACACGCCCTCTTGGGGACGGCTGTCAGCTTCTGGCACCACACTTCGCACACACGTCTTTCTGAGCTCACTAGTGAGGTGTGTGCGTGTCAGACTTCGCGACCGCCGGGGCCCATGGGGAAGACACAGACTGGGCCGCACGCCCTGGGTCCACGCCCGGCGCGGCCACTTCCTGTGCCCGCCGTCCGCAGGTGTCTCCCTCCGGGGGCCCCAGCCCTCACCTCGGGGTGGGAGCCGTCCGTACCACCGGAGCTGGGCACGGGGCCGCGCCTCGGCTGGCGCCCCGACACCCCTCGAGGTCACGGGCCTGGTGGCGCCCCTCCCGCCCTGTCTGGCGCACCCCTGCTTTTCCCGGGGCGCGCTGGCGCCGGGGCAGGAGGACGGGCCATGGCTGGGTGTCGCGGCTGGGTCCTGACCGGCCCGCGACGCTGGCTGCGGCGGACGCTTTAGCTGCGGTGTTCAGGGTGCCACTCGCGTGGCCCGTTTCGCACACACTAGGACACCTGGGGAGGTCTCTGTTTTCAGAGACCTGCTAAATAAACGCCCCTCGGTCGTATTATTGATTTTCCTTTTTTTCGTGTTTGACTAATAGTTCTCAAGCTTTTCTTATCATCTTTCAAGGAGCCTTTTCAGACATTTTTTTTCCTGATGACTCCTCCCCCCCATGAAATTTAAATTTTATAACTATATCTGTTTATGTGTTGTATGCGTATCGTGCTTTATACTTAACAAGAGTAAGATTTTGTCACCCCCCTTTCCGAAGTGCCAGCCTTCACCATCCTGGAGTCATTTCCCCCCATCAAGGACGCAGGACTAGACTTGGACCTGGTTTGATCGTACAGATTATGGTTGCGAAGTCAGATAAGAGAGTGAATTCTGGCCGTTCCCTTACTTAGCTGTGTGAACTGTCGATTTCTTGAGCTTTCTAAACCACTTTTCTTTATCTGTAAAATAAGGATATAATGTTATCATCCCTATGAGAATCAAATGAGAATTGAATGAGATAGTTCATGTAGTATGTTGGCACATATTAATTGTTAAGTATAGTAACTATTATTTTATTGTATTAACGATTGCAACTCGCATTCTGTTCCATTTGAACCTAAGACGTGAACGATCTAGCTGTTCTCTTTTCCCATTTTAATACTGACTGCCTTTTGAGGGCAAAGATGAGTACTAAGGGTAACACGAACTGAAGTATCTACAGCTCTCTGTAGCTCCCAAAAACTGATCAGAAAGAAAGTCTGTTAGTGGGTGTATAATTTAATACAAACGATCTTAATGAACTTACATGGTAGCTTGAACTATAGATTATTATTTTATTAAATAATCCTGGATTCTGTTTTTAGATATTTGATTTAATGGACGCCAAAGCACGTGCCGACTGTATCAAAGAAATAGATCTCCTCAAGGTAAGTGACCAGACGCTGCTGATTGCGATTCGAACACAATGAATAGGTTGTTAAAAAAGATTGATTCAAATATCGTGCTTGCAAATGAAAAGATGTTTAAGACAACTTATGCCACTCGGATTTCAACTGACTATAAGTTTGAATCTGAGCATGTTGAAAAATATAATTACCTTTGGGTTCATTGTAAATAGCGTAATTGGAACAGTTGGTACGATTAGCTTTTGTCCCCCACTCCCCATTTCTAAGTAGGAAATAGGTAAAATAGGCATAAAACATGGAAGAAATTGTTTCTTGCTTATCCCCGTCAGACATACTCCTGAAGGGCAGGCGGTGTACACGCTTATTTGTGTTATCTCAGGCGTGATAACAGAGTATGGACTGATGCAGACGGCTCCCGCGTTTTTTGTGCTGTTTCTGTACCTTTTTTCCAGATTTAGAAAAGGTGATGTGAGTGTATGTCAGATTTAGTTTTTCAGTTTCTCATCCACTCAAAGGAGATAACTGTGATTTCAGTTTTTTTCTGCGCTGCCTTTATCCTCGTAGAATTTCCTTTGCGAAATGCTGTGGCTTATGTTACAGTTTTAACTTTTAGGTAAGACTTGTGTCTTCTTTATGCCATCCAGTTTTGTTTCTGCATAAAGTAATTCCGATTGACCCAAAAAGATAAGAGTGAGCTCAAAAACCATGTTTTAAAACTATTCTATTAGTGATAATTACTTCCTGGGACATGAAGTAGTTACTTTAAAAATATATATAAACTTTTTGAGGAAAAGGCCTTAAGTAGAAAGAGGAGAAGAAACACATGTATATGCTCTCTGGGATAATTCTTGAATACTTTTTTTGTGAGAAACTATTTGTCTTATCTTAACTTGTTTAAAGATTGAACAAAAAGGTTGTACAAAAAGAACATAAATGTATATAGACTGACTCACATATTTCTACATGGTGAAATTTTTCTAAGGGTGATTTTATGAATCAATCCCTTAGATAAGTTAAGTGTATTTATTTGATTTGATTTAAAAGCAGTATTTAGGTACGACATAATAGATGCCAGTTTTGCTTTGTTTTGTTTTTCAACCGCTGGCTGTTGTTATACTAGGATCAGCCCTCACTTCAAAATAAGAGTAAAAAAGGAAAACTTTATTTGCCATTGAGTGTCCCGAAATGACAGTTCTCATTTTGAAAGATGTAATTTTTAGCAAGTGATCATTTAATTTTGTCATTCATTTACATGCGTATACATGTTCATTATACTAGCAATACTTTAAAAATATTTCAGCACGTAATTTATTATTTCTAATAAAGAAAATTAAAAAATTAATTAATATTTTACTTTTAACAATTACAATACTCATTTCAGAATTCACTAGATTAAAGAAAAGTGTATTGTTATGTTAAGATTTCTGTAACTTAAAAATGAAATTCAGTAACTAAGCTTATGGTTAAGTCACAAAGCTATAAGTGACTCTTGGGAATTTACAATAAGAAAACTTTTCCGTGTCTTCTTTTTTCCTCAGCAACTCAACCATCCAAATGTCATTAAATATTATGCGTCGTTCATTGAAGATAATGAGCTAAACATCGTTTTGGAATTAGCAGATGCTGGTGATCTCTCCAGAATGATAAAGGTAAGGTCAAAAAAAAAAAACCAAAAAAAACGTGAGGACTCATCGTTTCTGGTGGAGCTGTCTGGTAAACATCTAGGTGTGTCACGTACTTTACGGACCTCAGCGTGGCGCAGCAGCGGCAGGCAGCGGTGACGGCAAAGCTGGCTCAGCCGGCGGGGTCCACGCTGGCCCGCTGGGGCGCGTGAGCGCTCAGCACCGGCTCGGGAGCGGACCGTGAGACCCCCGCTCTGTGACCCCCGCTCTGTGACCCTCCCGCTCTGTGACCCCTGCTCTGTGACCCCCGCTCTGTGACCCCCGCTCTGTGACCCCCGCTCTGTGACCCCTGCTCTGTGAGCCGCAGTTACGGTTTCGCAGCTGGTCCTGTGCGTGGGCCGCCCTCGTCCTGCGTCTCCGGATGTCAGGCGAAGGGGCAGAAGGGGACTCTAGAGTGGCCCGGCTTGCTTCGGGGGCCACTGAGGAAGAAGGGAGGCTTCACGCTCGGCCCGGGCACATCAGACCCTGATCCGGCCACTGGAGCTACTTAGCTGTCTTTTCTGAAGACATGTTAACAGGGTTCAAGTTCAGCTGCAAGTTATAGAAACCCCCAAATAACGCAGCCTAAAAACTGCTGTCCCTGGACAGGTTACTTCTGTGCACCATTTTTTTTCCTCAAAATCAGAATAATGGTAGAACCTACTTCTCTGGTTTGTTGTTTTAAATGATTAGTTACCTGATGTTTATTCAGAGCTGAGAACAGTGGTATGGACGTGTGTAAGTGGAAGCTACTGCTATTGTTATTATTTCTGTCTTTGTTACATAAGATTCTGGGGCTAATGTGGTAGTTCAGATCTACCAGATTCCCGGAGACCAGGCCTGGGGGCTGGTGACCTGGAGGAGTGGGGGGCGAGGGGGGGGGGGCTGACTAGAAGTGGCGAGAGAGGCATATGTGGGTTTCTGGGTCCGGTCCTGGCCACGGGGGGCCGACTGGGCTTGGCTTCCTGGGTTGTCACGAGGGGTGGCAGGCTGGCTTCCCGCAGTCTGATGGAGCAGGCTGGCTCCGTGGATGGTTCCAGAAAGAGAAAAGGTTGGCATCCGGTCAGGCCGCTGAGGTGGTTCAGAGTTCCGTTTTGGCGTGTGACACGGCCACGGTGTGTGCAGTTGGTCACTCAGCAGGTCCTGGGCACAGCGAGAAATCTCTGCTGCGTGGGGTCATCGGGAGGCGCATTTAAAACAGCGCTGGCTGCTTTGTAGCATCATCTGTGAGTCCACACGGGGCTCCTGAGGGGCAGAGACAGCCGGAGTGTCATTACTGGGACACCGAAGAACTGGCATTGGACATGAGCTTTGGCTGATAGAAAAATCCGTGTGTTTTCCTTAGTTGCCCTTAAAGATTTTTGTATCACTGAACTCCTTTGGAAATGAGATGAAGACCCTCGACTCTCTCACCAGAAGAAACGCTGACGCACACCCAGTTCGCATTTCATTACAAAGCCCAGGCGGGTTTTCTGGGCCCGGTGCTGGCGGAGGTATGGGCCTGTTGGCCAGGGTGGCCACTTTCCTCCTTTCCTCGCCTGCAGTGCGAGGTGGGGAGTGTCGAGGTCGCTTTCGGAATTAGAGAAGCCCGGCCCGTTCTGATGTTCTCGTTCTTGCCAGCCCGCTGACCGCTTAAAGTCCCACCGTTAGCGACTCGCTTCTGATTGGTTATATCTGATTTTCTGTTTTAGGGACTTCCCACCACTAGCACAGACAGATAGCCACCAACACACTCTGTCCTTGCGAATTAAGGAACAATAAAAAAGTTACTGTCTTAATTTTAAGCAATATTCAAATACACCAATGCAAAATTTCACAGAACAGCTGTCTATCTAGAGGCGACGTGCAAAAGCAAACACAGCTAGACCTTTCGAGAGAGACGACTGAGGTTCCACTCTGTGCTTCAACCTTTAAGAAGGAGAAGGATTTAATTCCAGTGGGAAAGAAAGAGGGCCGGTCCTCATCAGGCAGATGAGGCTGAGGGGAGAGAAAAGAAATGTCACTTCAGCAGAGGAGCGAGACTGAGGCTTTGGGTTGTCATTGTCCCCCAGGGTTCCGCCCTCGTCCAGCGGGTTCTGTCTCTTTGCTATTCCTCTTCCACACACACGGTGAGCCGGTGCCGTTCACCTTGGGAGGACGCTCCTGTCCCTTCACCACCGGGGGGGGGGGGGACTAGGGCGTGGCCACAGTGCCTTATGGAGCCGGGTCGCCTCCATCTCCGCACGTCCACCCTTTTTACGGTGGCGACAAAGGGCAAGCGTGTCATGTGATCTGATACGCGTTGTGATGAGGAGCTCAGCTCCCGATTTAAGTGGCCCTCACCGTCCGTGGAAATCACCCGGGACGTTCCTGTCCGCGGACCCGGTAGGGAGCATGAGCCGGACCCGAACCACAGACTCCTCGGGGGCCGCGAGCAGCGACTGTGCTGCGGAAACGCCGGCTGCGCGCGAAAGCAGCTCGGGCGCCGGGCCCGGCCGGCGGCCGCTGTCCCGTGCAGGGCGCCCAGGGACGCGTTTAGAGAAGGCCCCACGCGGGCTGGCCCCTAACGCGTCGGGCCGGCGGCATCTCGGCCTCCGTGGAGGGTTGGCCGCATCCTGCCACCTCTGAGGTGCCATCACCTTGCCTCGCGGCAGCAGACACTGGGCCGGCGGTGCGGACCCCCTGGGGGGTCAGCCGCAGGTGGAGGTCGCACGGTCACGGCCCTCGACCCCCTGGCGCATCCGCACACTGGCCCAGCGGGGGTCCACAGGCCGCGTCCCCAGCAGAGCCCCCCCCTTCCCCCCCCCCCCGCCCAGCGCCCTGGCTGTCCTCTGCAGGGCCGCACCGTAGGCCTGAGCAGACAGCCGGCCGTCGGGCGGGAGCCGCCACTCAGGGCCTCGGGCCCCTGCGCCCCGTCCTCACTCAGGCCGGATCCGCCCTCCGGCCGGGGGGCTCCCGCCCCCGGGCTCGGCAAGCCCGCCGCGTGCTCCGCCTGTCTTCCCGGCATAGAAGGAGGGACTGTGACCTAAGTAAGCCCGGCGTTCCTTTTATTTCTTTTTAGACGTAAGGCGCAGCGTCCCGTGGGCGTTAGCTTTCTCACGAGGCGAGGAGCCTCCCTTCTCCGCCACCCGTCTCCGGGGGCTCGCCACCAGCCGTCACGGCACAGAACCTTCCCACCTTGGTTCTACGTCCTCACACGTGCACACACATAGTATCAGAGCGAGCTGGCAGGTGTTCTTCGTCAGACGCGTCGTGCTGTCTCGAATCCCTGAGTCGTGGGTGGACACGGGGACCCTTCCGTGGCTTCGCATTCGTGCAGGGACAGCGCCAGGCACACGACCTGCGTGTGTCCACACAGCGACATCGCATACGCCCAGGTGACCACGCAGGTTTCTGTGGTGTTGCTGAGTAACCGGGTACGGTATTGGAAATCATCACAGACAGGGAAAATTACTCTGTGAAATATAGCAATTTCTAGCTTTTAAAAATAGCTCTTTAATCGATTTGTTTATTGGACGTTTACTGTGCGCCAGATACATGGTCCGTGCCTGCTTGGAACTCGCCGTCAGGGCGGAGGGAGGCGTTTGGCTCACGCTCGTAGGGAACCGTGTAATGCAGCTGTGGCGAGCGTGTAAAGGCGGAGTCTGCTTAGAGCGGGTTGTTACAGGACAGCCAGACGGGGCTTCCGATGGCAAGGGAGGGATTTGAAGCCGTGGCGCTGTGTGACCTCGATTCATTATTTAATCTTTAATGACTGAGCTGCAGTTGCCCTAGCTATGACATTGGATTAATAAAACCCATCTTGAGTGTTGTTATGAGGGCCAAATAATACATTTGTACGTGTCTGTATTTTCGTATACAAACGTATGCATGTGCATATGTAATTATCTGTGCCTCTCCAAATACGTGGCATCCATCCGATAAGTCTGTAGATTTTTTCCTTCCATTTAAACCTCCGATCACCACTTTCCCCTTCCTCATGCTCTCCCGCTCTGGGCACTGGGCATTCTTGCCTCCGTCCCCTCTGCCTGGAGCCCCACCCCCCACCCCCCCGCCCCCCATGAGTTTTGTCTATTCGCCCTTCACTCTCCACTCACATGTCACTTTCTCAGGGGTGTCGCCTTTGACCCTTGTACTGTTTGAGGCTATGAATACCCTTGGAATTCGCTTCTTTCATACCACGTAGGAACACAGCCAGTTAGTAAAAGAATCATATTTTTACGTGTGATTATTTTGTCGATGTCTGTATTTCTCGTTTGACTTAACGCTCTGTCGCGTACAGGGGCTGTGTCTGCTTTGCTCGCCAGGCTGCCTCCAGTTTCTAGGGAGGTTCCCGGCCGATAACATTAACGCAATAAGTACGTGGTGAAGGTGCGTGTAGAAGTTGGCGGTTTTACCTCTGCTGCACGTCTCTCCCAGGGGCAGGAGGGCAGCACGGGTGGTGCAGGGTGGCCAGCAGCTTCCTGCTGTTTCACGCTCCGCCCGCACGGGGGTTGCTAAGACACGGAGTGATGAGCTGGCAGGAGAGATGACAGCATTCCGGTATGAGGAGGTTTTCCTTTTGGGCCCTAAGAAATTCTGCAATTGTATTCTAAACTCTCCTATTTGTGCTAAGACCGCATAGGACGAACTCACAGGGACTTCTTTTATGAAGGAGCATGACAGTGACTTCATGCTTTGTCAGGGACAGCAGCAGATAAACTTGAGTCATAAGGAATGGGATTCGTTTCCTTCTAGTGAATAATGCTGTAAATCATTGCACATCACAACATTGTATTTCACTGTCTCGAATCTTCAGCTTAATTGGGGTGGCAGAGGAAAAATGGCTCCTGGTCTGTATTCCAGAAATGAACCCCGGGACAGCACTGCATCAAAGATTTTTACAAGTAAATAATTAATTGGTTTAGAGCAGGCTGACAAATATAATTAAGCAATTTATAGTTGAAATATGCAGTATTTCTCTAATTAGTGACAAAGGAATACCTGAGGCTGTGGTCAGATGAAGTACTTCCCAGATGAGATTTAGGATAAAAGGAAACCCAGAATTCCTCCTCATCTATTTCTTTATCAGTAACCAGAATTGTAAAGGAAAATAGACTCTTGCAAAACAGATTCAGCTGAGCAGTGGTGTGTCTGCTTCCGGTTTTCTTACTGTGCCCAGAGCTGGGCTGATGCTCACCCCGCCTTGTGGCGCACCTCGTTAATGCT
>CM053516.1:1120650-1140489 GCA_028627145.1 Eidolon dupreanum | reverse complement strand
GAGAGAGAGAGAGAGAGGGAGAGAGAGAGAGAGAGAGAGACGGGAGGGGGCTGGGAAGGAAGGGGCAAGAGAAGAGGATCCATTTATTGCCAACAGTTCTTGTAGTTTGGGAACTAGATAATCGCACATGTAGAAGCAGCCACCAGTGAACCAGGAAGCATAATTTGCTGTAATGCAGAAAAATCAGGAGATAAAAGCCTCATAAACCTAACTAATCCATTTTGAGTTGGGTTAGCTCCATTATGTAAGCAAATATCACTTTTTTTTTTCTTTTTTGGCCCATTGTTTCAAAGATAAAGTTCAAGTGAAGAAAATAAGTTTTCATCTCAATGAAAGAGAAGTCACATCATTTAAACGTGAGGAGCTGTGATGCCTTCTAGACACATGGTCGCTTTAGAATGAATGGAAGCCACAGGTCCAAGTCCAGGTTCAAGAAAGAGAGCTGCTCACGCAGAGAAGGATTAAAGATATTTTCAGGGTGACCTATGACAGAGCACCAAGGCCTTTGAAATCAAAGACCATCCACCTGGTAAAAATAGAAGGTGGTGTTGCCTTGGGGGCAGCTAGAAGGTGTGGATGAGAGAGGGCTGGGCACGGCTGGTGAGATCAAAGCCGGGGGAACCTCAAAATCCTGGAAGTGAGACGAGCGAGATACAGTAGGAGCGCTTCAAAGACGGGAAACACGAATAATAAAAATACCTTCAGTTGTCAAATGTAAAATCTGTGCCAGTTTTGCCACGTTCTGTTTTTTCAAAGCACTGTCAGACTGAAGATATTGTCCGTTGACGTCCATTTAACTGTACGTATTTTTCCCCATCAATCTTAGTCGATTTGCAAAAAGAAAAAAAAAATGCACGATGTTCAAAGACCCCAAAATGACTTTCGGTTATTCGTACTAGAACGTCTTGTCTTAAACTTAATGGTCATGATGACATGTCTGAGTACAAGGCGGCTAAAGAAAACAGATGTAGAAGCGCTTCCCGCAGTGTCATGAAGCGACACCCTCTGAGGCCGTTGCATCCCGAAACGTCTGGGAAAGCGTTAAGGGAGAGTGGAAGCTCTGTCGCTGCCACTGGAACCAGCTTCTCCTTTGGTCTTTCCCTGCAAGAGCTGGGATTCGAACTGAAATCTTGATGAAAAAAAATAAGAAATGGTTCACCTGTTGATCTATAAAGCCAAGTACAGACACATGGAATGTCCAGCCGCTGTCAGTGCAGACTCCTGTTTTGCAATTAAATTTTGCCTTAGTCTATTAGCTCTTTGCTAAAAAAAAAAAAAAAAAAAAAAAGACTAAGGAAAAGAACAACTCAGTAGAATCCATGAGGCCATGATTTGGCTTTACTCTCTATGTATCGTCAGTTTATTAAAAAGTGCTTATCATAGATCTATTTTTTGCTAAAGAGTAACCTTTCTATTTTAAATCAAAATATGTACATCATGGTACATATTTTGTGCCATATGTATGTGTCTTTTATCTTAATTTGCCCGTTATGACATTCCATATTTAATTTAGAAAATAATTACTATAATTTCTTTAAAACAAAAGTGAAGCGTAATTGATTTTAAAAAAATCTATTTTGGCTTTCCTCATCTGCAAATTTTCTCTGAAGTGACACTGCGTAAGGACATCGGAGTCCACGGCCGGCCTGTCACTCTGGCCTCTGGTGGGGTGAGCATCTGGATTCGATGGAGGAGAAAGCATTTCCTTCCGCTGACTTTTCTAATAATTCTCCTTCAGATACACATGCTTCTGCTAATAATGTTGACATGACTTTAATACCTACTCATTTAACACACAATGAGTTATGAATTTTCAGTGGCCTTTTTAATTAAATACATTTCAAACTCCTTTTAAAAACAATATTAAGAGCCCCTCTAAAAAGGATTAGAACCACAGACGTTTTCCTTTATAGTGTTAATTGATTTAAGATCCATCAAAATGTTGTTAAAACGTCCAGAGGTTGACAATATTGATGGCACATGGGCCAGATTAAAATTATTTTTTGTGTGGAAAAAAATAACAAAACGAGAGTTTAATTTCTTCTGACTGAAAAACTTTAGGTGGTGGAATGAAGTGACCTGACATCTAAAATTCTATTTTCTTATTTTATAACGAAAGGAGATGTCGGGGACTTAGAGGTTAGGTGGTACCAGGTTAAAGCACGTTACGTGTGCTCTGTGTCTCTGCTCGCCCCTTCTACAGCTGTAGTGGCTGATCTGCTGAACTCTCCAGTCTAAAAATTACAGCACGCACCAAGAAACGTTGGTCCTTCTCTTACTCCAAACGCTTAAGGATTCTCTTACTCCAAACGCTTAAGGATTAAAAGGGAAAATTTAAACACTGATCAATTTTTTGTTTCTACAATATTAGCATTTCTAAGACCAAATTACAGATCCATGGGTACTTTGGGGAACTTCTATCCCAGGAAATATGCCAAAGGGCAGTATCTGTCAAACTAATTCAACTAATTTAGTAACAACACTTTGCCATGTACATGGCTGATTTGCTTTTATTTTCACCGTTCTTTCACTGCCTGTCTATAGTCAGAGTAAGTTAATAGGTACATAGGATATAAAAGGGCCCAAAGAACTTGTGTTCCCATTAAAATAATAGACGCAGGGGATGTCTTTATTCCTGTTACTCTATTTTTAGATGATGCATTTGAATTTTATCCTCCACTTCGCTATTTACTGAGAGTCAAGCATTGTTCAAGACACTGTTTTGTTTTGGTATTTTTTTTTTTTTTTGAATCGTCGGCAATATTTCCTGCTTTTATTTGGGTTAGATTTCCTAGAGAAGAAGTTTAAGAAGAGAGAAAGGGAATTAGGTAATTTGGAGACTACCGTACCAGAATATTTACAGAATAATACAATTTTAGAGAGAAAAAAAGACACCCTTGGGATCATCCATTTTACCTCATCTATTTTGCAAATAGGAAAAGTGAAAGTCAAACCCAGTGAATGACTTGTCCTGCGTGAGACCGGAAATGGGGGAGTTTGGCCCAGAATTCCTCCAGTGTATCACAAGGTCCTTACCCACTTGCCTGGCACGGCAAGATGACTGCCAGCTCCGGCATTCGGGGACAAATGTGGATGCTACCTCTATCACTAACTCATTTTCACTAGACTCAGGTTCTGACATGTGGCACTGAGAAAGTTATCTGATGTCTTCAAGCCTCGTGAGGGCATCTTAGCCCGGGCCTGCCTGACATTTGGGGCTGGATACCTGGGCCGTCCTGGGCCTCGAAGGGTGTTTAGCTGCATCCCTGGCCTTTACAATGCAATAGCATCCCCACCCCCCGCAGTCATGACAACCAAAAATGTCTCTGGGCATTGTGCAATGTCTCTTGAGAGCAAAGTTGTCAGCCCTCACCGCCTTCCTTGAGAGCTGCTAATATAGCTGGAGTCATTTCCTCACAACACCCAGCAGTACCATCACGACTTTGTCACTCACAGAGCTCGCTCACCATGATCCCCCATGGAGTTTGACAGGCACCGTTTACAGTGACCCAGGGGGCAGCGTACAGTTTTTAGAAACTTAAGGATCAGAAATATTCACAGGGGAGAATTTTATAGAAGCCATGAGACAGGTTCAAGAAGGCTTAACAAAACCATATAACAATTTATTCTCTGTAAGTGGCATAGTTTTTTTCCACCTAAGAATGATCTATGTATTCACCAGTTGTACCAAGAGGCCCAACAGTTTGGTCACTGTTTCGTAGGTGGGTAGGGACTCACTTCAGATTGTAGGTGTGTCCCTGACCATGTTCCTTCCTAAGATGCTTTCGACGGGGTAGGGCAGTCTTTCCTGATGAGATTTGCTAGGACAAACATATGTTTCGCATTGAAAAGAGCCACAGATATATTTTCATCCTTTGCACAGGGAAGAGACGCCTCTTCACCTCAGTTTTAGACTCGGTGATGTGGTTGCTTCTCTTTCTTTCCCTCCTCCACCCACATTTTTCCCCCCATTGCATCCAGACACCTGCTAGTATGTGACAGCTTATTATAGGCAATGTACTGCCGAAGCTACAAAGGGACATCTGAAGCTTTGTCTAGCCCTCGATGCCAGACCAGAGAGCCAGTCGGGTGACCCCTGCCACACACCGGAGGGTCACTCTGCTGCCAGGCACTGTTTCAGGTTCCCAGAGGAAGTTCACCAACTTGTGGTCTTACGAGAAATGCACATTGCGAAGGGCGTTCGAGCAAAGTTTAGTTGGCTATAAAGTGAGATCTCAGAGCAGCCACATCCTGTGACTAGAAATTGTTAAATGAGGCAGACTTCTTCTGGTTGGGCAGTAATACTGCAGTTCACTAGACAAGGAGACCAGATTAGGGAGGGAAAAGCCATTTTATTTCAACTAGGAGGTCTCTTTCTCATGATTATAGAGTGTTTTAATTTCACCATAAGTTGGTTAAGATAATTTTGTACCTATTGTGTATATGTATATTAGTGTCTAGAATAAATGTTTTGATGTATCTTTTTCTGGTAAAGCAAAGTTTAGACTGATATCCACAACATTTAGTTAGTAGAACAGAGAAAATTAATGGGCTCTTTTTCCTAATCACGGTGTTGATAATTAATCTTTCAGAAAATTAAGTTTTTCCAAGTTTACTCATTGATAAAATATTCATGGAAAAAAGAACTTTTTCTGATACTGAACACTGTCACCAGATTCCTGGGCCTTTAGATATTTTTTCATGAAAGAAATCCAACTTTATAAGCCATGCTATATTCAGTTTTTAATGGAGTCAAACAGTGGTAATTTTATTTCTCCCTAAACCAAGATAAAGGATGTCATGAAAAAACTACAAATAGAATTAGAGTCATTATGGATATTCATCTAAAATCCCAAATGTACCTGAAAGAATATACCGCTTTTGTGGGGAAAAAAAAACCAAACAATTGTCACTTTAAAGAAAAATAGTGTTTTCCTTTTTAACTTTCTTGCCACTTCTGTGTTTTGACAACACAGAAGCAGAAGTTGCAACATATTGTGAGAAAACTCTTGCTCTTTTTTTTGATGTCCACCCACATGGAAATCCCAGAAGCATGAGAGGAAAGTCCAGTCTTGCTTAACGTCCTCCACTTCCCTGCCACGTCTCCCCTCAGGCGCCCCGTTACCTCCTTACAGGTGCCTGCCTGCACCCGGAGCTGCCGCCCCTGGGTCAGGGCCCCCCCAGCCTCCCCGCCCCACGCCCACGTGCGCCGGTAGCATTGCTTCCATGTGGACACAGGACGTGTCTAATCACAGTGGGGGGGCTCAGCGACTGTGTTACACCAAGCCGTGCTCGGGGACCCAGCTTTGGGGGGTCGCACTCTGTCAGGTGCGAAGTCCCTGTAGCTGGCAGCCAGCCCACGTGCCCATGGGACATCCTTCTGGTCCTTGTCTCACTGGAATGTTGCAACATTCTTTATATCCCTTATTTACTTCTTAGTTTCTCCCGACGAGTCCTCCTAAGGGAGGAAGTTTTACTTATTCGCTTTGGCCTCGTCAGTGCCTGATATGAGTGAGTAACTTTTCAACATATATTTGTCGAATTAATGCAATGGATGAATGAATGAATGGACCCCTTTAACTCTTCGAGATAACTTGGCATCATGGGACTGTTTCAAACTGTTTCGTGCGTATAGACTGATACCGATGACTGATATTCCGAGAAAGAAATGGCCTGCTTCTGTGCTTGAATATCATTTTATTAAGTCCCTTTCTTACCTAAGGAGGGGACAGAACAAGGCCACGTGCACTGCGAGTAACTGAACCCAGGAAAGACACAGAATGCGGGCGCGTTGGACGCCTCCAGGCGGGGGGGGGGGGCTCACCTAGAACATTCACCGTGACTGACCGTCTCCAGCAGAGGAGAAAATGTTTCTCCTGTAAGTGACACATGTGAGGGAGCCTTTGTTAACCTCTTACAGATGTGGGTAACAGGTTTTTTAATGCCACTTCTACCCTTTCCTGTCCCTCTCAGCCCCAAAATGGAAGTTAACCCTTTGGTATTTGTGACTTGGGATACTAAGTGGAAACTCTCTCTCCCTCCCTCCCTCTCTGTCTCTGTCTTTCTGTCTCTCTGTCTCTCTGTCTCTCTGTCTCTCTGTCTCTCTCTCTCTCACACACACACACACACACACAAATACATATATGACCAGACTTGGGGGAAGGGGTCCCCTGTTCCTCTTATGCTAGTTTCTGGAAAGTTATAATCAGCAGTGAGAGGCAGGCTCCTGCCTTTGCGGTGGTGAAAGAAAAGATCATTTTCTTCTCAGACAAGATTTTTCAAAAGAACATTTTTTTTGTAAGTCTTAAGGATGAACTTGCAGTTAAGGACCAAGTTAGAGATGTGAGATTCTGTTTCTCTCAGGTTAGAAACTAGAGGTGATCAGGATGGACCGCTAGAGACACCTGGCCTAAGGTAGTGTCCACATGCGTCCAAGTCTTTCAGAAGGACATACCGGCTTCTTTGTATTTGGACCTCTGCCACATTCTCTTGCCTGTCACCACCAGACATGTACTATGTCACAGTGACGACTCGCTTACTAAATAGATATGCACAGCAATTATATGCATCGTAACTACGACACTTGATACATATAAGTATCACCCTGTGACATCAAGCAAAGGGGACGGGAGACATATGAGCACCCCCCACAAGGGGGTGCACAGAGAATACGCTCATTCCGAGGACAGCTGGGTGGGGGTGTCCCAGGAGCAGATCTGTATGTTTGGTGACCAGTCCAGCTTGGTCCTGAGGGATATTTTGGTTAATTTCTCTGTGGACCTCGTTCACAAGTTTTCAGTGAAAGAAGAATGTTTTGTCAGTTTTTCTTGAAATGTATATCTTTATGCGAAAGCCCTTGTCTGTGGATGTATGACCATTTCTCTGAGATAGAGTCGTCGACCGAAATGTCCGTGTCAAGCCAGGACCATTGCCGGTCTTCGCGTGCATATTAGCAAATGGCTTTTCAGAGAAACATCCTTGCTCCTGTTCCCGCGAGTGTCCCTTCACACTCCTCTGCCAGAGCTCAAGTTCATCGTTTTCTGTAGGTACAACTCGTGGTTCTCAAAACTTCTGTTTTGCATTTAATTTGACTTGGATTGTGGGTTTTTCATTTGCTTGTCACCATTTGCATTTCTTCATCACCGTTGGCACTTTTTCTTCTGCGGATCGTGCTCACGTGCTTTGCACGTTTCTCTTTCTCCAGCTGTGTTTAAATTTTGAGACAAAGCTGAAAGAAAGAGGAAGGGCCTCTATTTATTCAGAGTCGATACCAATGAAGAACCAAGAGAGTGAGTAGAGGTGACCAGGGCGTCAGCTGTGACACAGTGTAGAGGGGAAACCACGTGTGCTTCTGCCGATTTTCTTCTTTGCGGTCAAACTCTTAACTATTTGTTTCTGGAGTGTTCGGGGAGACTCGTGAGGCCATCATGGAAGCCAGCGCCACCTTCACAGATGGGTCCTCCTTTAAAATCTAGGTGACTTCGGCAGCGAGTCCTCGGGCCTCATGATTCTCTTCATCAGAGAATCTCCCACCAGCCCAGCACCTTGAGGTCACCATCTCTGGTGCTAAGATTCTTCTCTTTTTACTTCACCCCAAAACTTTTACCCCTAACTGCGTGCCTATCTGCTGACTTTCTCGGCAGCCTTGTAAGACCAACGTTCTCACTTCGGGCCCCTTTCGATCCCTTTTGCTAGAGAACTGCACAGTCTGAGGTCACAGAAATCTTGGGGGCCGTAACGATCAAAACATTCACCTGGCTTTCCCACATGCCTACTGTTCGAATACTCTCCAAAGACCAACACTTTTCAAAAGAAAAGCCCAGTGTAGGGGTATGCAGCTTAAATGATCTGAAACATGTGGTTTCAAAATCTCCTACAGCATGGCTGAAACTGGTGGTTCTCAAACATTTTAGTCCTAGGACTCCTTCTTAAAAAAAAGTCTTTCAAAATAAAATAAACTTCGTTCTTAAGTGTAATTACAAACCCCAAAGAGTTGTTCTTTGTGTGAGTTATATCTATACTTATCCTAATGATAATCAAAACCAAGAATTTTTAAAAATACTTATTTATTATTAATTTAATAATAATCAATCCAATACATGTTAATGTAAATAGCACTTTTATAAAAAGATAACCACATGTTACAAAACAAAGATTTATATTTATGCAGCTCTCTTTGATGTCTGTCTTAGTAGAAGCGAACTGGATTCTCATATCTGCTTTTACGTTCTGGCTGGCAGAGTACCATATGTCACAGAGCTTCTGGAAGCATCCAGTTTCCACTAGTGGGAGAGAAAAAGGGCAAATGATATCTTAGTATTATTATGCAGAGAGACCCTTGAAGGTTCTTGGGGACCCCCTTGGGGACCTCACACTTGGAGAACCACTGGGGTAAGCCAGCTGGATAAAATTCTTTCCCTCACATGAGCAACATAGACTAGGACTGTATCTTCTTCCATATAACAGTATTTCGAGTATTCAAATATGTATCTTGTATTCTTACACTATTTCTTCTTAGGAAAAAAATGCCCTACGTCTTCTTAAATTTTCTGTATTAAGTGTGCCGTGCTGGACCCCTGGTCACCGCCTACCCTCTGGTTAGCCTCTTCCAAATGCTCCCAGATTTCAGTTCCATTCTTACTGTGTGGTGTCCTGGACTGAACAGAGTCATTCAGGGACCCAGTGTCCTGGCTCAGCTGATGTTTGTCTTCTGAAGGATGGCTGATGAGAAGTGGCCGTGTCCATCGGGGTGGCCAGCATATTATATCACACCAGCCATCTCAGAGTTGACCCGATCGGATTCAAGGAGTGCATTTGCTCCACGCCGTGCTGGTCATGTCAATAACAATATCGATACAAATAATTGTTAAAATGACTGATAATATCGAGCACCTGAAATATGGCCGTATTATGTTTCCAGGATCACTTGGACTAGGACTTTTCTGAGAGTTGTGTGTTTAGATAAACATATAAAAATAGAAACAAGCCTACATTAGCATAAATATGGATATCAATATATATTTTAAGCTGGACTGTCATAAGTAGGAGGGGCTTATTTGGTCGCAAGGAGGGGAATGGAAGAGAATGGAAAGAGAAAGGAGAGAAAGGGAAACTGAATTGTGGAGGCTGAGAAACCTAAGGGTCCTCCTCTCCTCGTTGGGGACGTCCCTCCTTTTCCAGGCGTCAGGGTCATCGGTGACCAGTTCCACTGTCTCCCTTTTCAGGACAGAGGCCAACAGGCCTTCGACCTTTGGTAACACGTTTCTGCTCTTTCGACGTGCCCGCCTCTGTAACGGTCCCGTCTAGAGGTTTCCATGGGAATTATGGAAACCATAGCTTCTCCCCCGAGCCCTCGTCCCGGACTGAGCACCCGCTTCGTGCCGTTGCTGACGCGGGAGGGAGGGGCTGAGCCACCGCGGTCGCCCCCCACCCCCACGAGCTCCAGCCACCTGCCATGGGAGCCCCTGGGCCCTCCTTCCCAGGACCATACACTTAGAAAATGCAACAGGTCCCTAAGTATGTGACGGTCACACTGCCATTGGCTAGAGGCGTCTCCCGACACAATCGCACAGCGGGCGGGCTAAACTCACACGACTTCTCTGTGGAGTCTGAGGCCCCAGACCCGAGCCCCGCTGAGCGCACCTGCGCCCTCCCTACCTGGCTGAGCGCACCTGCTCCCTCCCTACCTGGCTCAAGTCCATTCTTTTCAGTCCCTTAATGGAGCCAAACCAGGCTGGTCATGGGTGCTGTTTGAACAATTGGTCTTTGACTTCTTATCTCTCTTTTGAAGAATAGAATTCTTTAGAGCAAGGTCCCTTTAGCTAATTAAAAACGCTTAGATTCTCGTGAGGCGTAAGAGGGCACAGGTGGGTCTGTGGCAGACGGAGGGACCAGTCCTGAGTCCGACCAATCTGACGTCCTGGCAAGCTCCCAGAACCAGCAGAAGGAGACATTCGTCAGCAGCTTGGTCCAACGGAAACTCGGTCCCCACTTGGACACTGGAGACCCGTAACCTCCCGCTGAATCTGGGACAGATCTGGTGGCGCTAATAGGCGGTAAAAGTGACAAGGTGGCGTTGTGCTTGATCGAGGGTGCAGACCTCAGTAACCAGCCTTCCCAGACTTCGCTTCCAGCTCCGTCACTTCCTGTGTCCCTTTGGGAAAGTTGCTTGGCCTCCATGTGCCCAAGTCTCCTTGTTTATAAATGGTGCTGATTTGAGCATCTCCCTCACAGGTAATAAAGGGTAAATGCCTGGCACATAGACAGCGCACGGTACACGTCAGCAATGATCATTACCATTGCTATGCTGTGATTCTCTTTGTCCTTATTCCTTTATGCGTGGCATCGCATTACCTGCCTACCAGCAGAGGAGAACACAAACAAAAGAATTTTCTGCACTAATAATAGCAGTAACCACGTTCGATGCTTTGGAGCCCAACCCCTTTTATCCACATGGGTTTAGATCATCTAAGGAGAAGTATATCAAGTGGCAAGAGGCGGGGGTGAGCAGGAAAGGAAACGATACCATTTAAGGCAGCGTCTACTGTCGTTTTTGTCCATCCACATGGGTTTATATGTTCTAAGAAGGTCAGTCTGTGGATACTTAAGGCGACAGTGTCTGTGGCCAGCTGTGAGAAAAAAGGAACAGGCGCTCTTCCCATATTTGAAAGGGAACTGCAAAAACGGGAAAATATTTGCTCAGAATGGCTGTTCAAGGTGAATTCTGCTGTAACTGTAAGGTATTTGACAGCCAAAGAAATGACTTTGTTGGCAAAAAAGGTGATTAAAGCTACTGCTTTGTAGAAATACCAGGCCCCGAGCTATGTTTCGGAAACCAGGTTTCATCAGACATGCCATTTTCATGACCTCCGGGGGGCCCAATGTAGAAAACAGCTGGGTTTTTTGTTTGTTTTTTTTTGTTGTTTTTGTCAACTGACGATTTTGTAGGAGTCATGGCACTTGATGACGGACTCGCACTTGGCGGAGTGGCCTTTAATGCTATTCAGGGAACACTTCGGGCATTTGTTTGTTTGGGGACAGAAACCTTCCCTAGAGGCCTTGTCGACACTCAATGACCAGAAATGCCTCACGGAGCCATTTATAGCTTTGGGGGGGAGGGGTATGGGGGGCACTGAGAAGGAAAAATCTAGCTTTCTAGCCCCTCTTGTAAAGTTAAACGAGGAATAATGACATTATGAAAAGCTACTGAATATCAATCGTGTCCGCCCGTTGCCATAGCTGGTCTTCACGTCATGCGATTTGATCTGTGAGGCCATTTTATCTGACGAGCTTACCAATGTACAGAGACCCAAGAGACAGAGTTGGCTTGCCTCAGATGGGAACAGCTCTGTCTCGCAGTGAATGGTGGTAAAAGATTTCGACTTCTCTGGCCAAACGAGTCTGGGAAGCCAAGATTTGGGCTTTCAGGTTGCATTGCTGATGGATAGCGAAGGCTGGGGCATTCATTCATTCATTCATTCATTCTAGCTGTTATTGAACGGGCATCAGGTAGGTTCTGTATCAGGAAAGGTGGATTTAAAAGGGAGAAGAGAAATATGGCAGCAGCTCAAATGGATTCCAGGAAAAAATCGCAGAAATTTTCGGATCAGGTGAGAAGGGTAGCGAAAGCAAAGGAGCCGAGGAGACTGAGCCTGGAAATCTAGAGGCAGAGGTCAGCACGGAGTCACAGAGGTCTCGGACCCCAAGAGGCATCGGTCGAGGTCATTGCCTTTCAGAATTCGCAGATCCATTTCTCCCTGTGGAAGAATGGAAGCCCTTTGGTGAAGAGATGTATATTGAAGGGAGTTGAAGAGAGTTCAACAAAAGCCTACCATCCATCCCTGTCGCAAGCGGCAAGACCACCTGAGGGCTATGATACGTTTAGCTGGAAGGTATTTTTATAGGCACAGTAGGTGACACGTGGCATGTTGGCTGAACTATGTGAAATCGGTGGTGTCTGCTCATTGTTGACTTACAAAAGGCGCCATTTTGTATGATCCAGCCTGATGGCACTTGTTTCAAAGGAGTGACTTCTGTGCATATAACATGGGTGACATAGTGCCCACAACTAGCGCACTGGGCAAAGACTACAAAGAAATACCTAGAACAACGAAATGGTTGCATAGTAACCACAAAAAAAAAAAAATGATCACAGTTATTTTCAGAATTCGAACCATGGTGGATTTTAGCGTGGCTTGGGAAATGAGTAACTCATCATGTCGCTTCCTCCGCCACCAGACTCCTCTGCAAGGTTCCGTATCGCTGACTGCCACCTTGGTCACCTGCCAGCAATTCCGACGCCCCCTCGCGCCCACCAGTGTCCTCTTACGCATTCTGCCTCATCGCTGGCACTGCCTGGGCCTCCCTGCCCCCTGCTCTTCCGTGTGCTCCTGAGAACCTCCATTCTTTAACCATTACACATCTTTCCTGTGACGCTCAGCCAGTTGTTCACGAACTGCTGTTGTACAGATGAAAACTACGTTTGCTCGTGGATGGGTGCGTGCTTACGGGGAGGAGGATAGCACCTCTGTTTTTGACACTCGCTAAAGGCGACGATGCTTAGAGAAGAAATGAACTCCTCTGAGTCACTGAGAAACCATTTGGTGACTTAGACAGTTGCCCTACAAGGCTTTGTTGATGTAGTTAGTGGGTGGGGAGATGACCAAACGGTTTGATCAAGATTTTTTCAAATTATCGAGCCCGAGACCTAAGTTGACTTGCTTCTTTTGAAAGGAATTATGTGGTTAGATTTAAAAGTGAACTATTTCTTTTAAAATAGTTTCCTTCCGTATAAAGTTTTCCCCTTATTTTCATACCATGTGTAACTTTCGCTCATCATCCCACTGCTGAGTTTGGCAGACCTCCTGCTGTCTCTCTGGGATGCCATCTCTCCCCCAAGCAAACGAAAAACCCATTTATGGTGCGAAGAGGTACAGTCAGGATATTTTTCCAAATCAGTTTGTATTTTAACTCAGCTAATAACCTGGTTCTTGAGGAGTCAAGTCTGGTGGATGATGGAGTCGTTTTCCCCATACTGCACAGTCTTCCCATTTTTCTTCACACGTCCGTCATCCTGACGGTCACCTTTGTCAAGGGAATGAATCGAAGTCACGTATTCCTCCAGCGTCACGTAAAGGGACCTTAGTAAAAGCGAACTAACAGCATTTCCCTTTCATTTTTTCTGTTGCGAGCATCTTAATCCAGAACTATAAGAATAAATGCTAATTTTTGTGCCCCCCCCCAAAAGTATTATTAGCCCCTGATTTAAATTCATTGTTGTACCTGCCTCAGGAGTTTTGACAGTGATAGAGACATAAAACTTTCTGGCCTCCTTTAGCATGTGAAAATTGGGTCACCAGAGAAACACACCCTGGCTCAGTTTGGCTGGGGCCCACGTGACAGACTTAGCCTTAAATATTAAAGATGAATGTTTCAGTAGTTGATTGAGCATTTTTAAGGAAAGACACTGGAAGCCAAAATCTTCATGACAACATTTTTATAATTTCGTATTGTTCTATGGCCCTATTAGGTCTAAAAATCATATTCGGCTTCCTAGATATTAAATCTGGTCAGTTTGGGGGTTAAAGATTGGTAATAAAAAGAAACATCATTGAAGAAAAACACAGAAAAGGAATATGTGACAGCTTTGGACACATCCAGTACTTACAATTAAAACAAAGATTTAAAAAAAAAAAAAAATCCCTAATGGATTTGGTAGACAATACACCCCAGAAATATTGACATGATTTTTTTCTTAAATCTAGAGGTTTTTTTCATAGACTCCAAACAATTTATAGATACTATCATCAAAACACGATGTTGAGAGAAGTAGTTTTAATGACAGTGCAGTTAAGTAAATGAGGGCCTCTCCACTCCGAGTCTCCGTCTAGTTACTGTTCTATACCTTCTTCTTCTCCTTCACAGACTTTTTACAGATTTTTATTTTTGCCAGCTCTATGGCAAGCACGCTCTCCCTTCCGGGTCACTCACCTGCACCCCATTTTCTGGCTGCTTCGCCCAGTGGCCCCTGAAACCGCTCACACAGCATCACCGCCCGCGCCCCAGGGTCTAAGCAATTACATCCAGTGGGCCGAGCTTGAGCGTTTGCTTTGCTTCATCTCTTAGGGACATTTGTCACTACTGACAACTTCCTTCTTTTTAAAACTCTTTCCTCTGGTTTTCGTGACACATGGCACCACTGCTGCCAGGCCGTCCGACTTCCCTCAGCCCTCTGGGTCCTGCTTCTCCCCTGGCCCCTTGCATGCTGCTGTGGGTGTATTCCCCGGGGACATTGCTCAGTCCCGTTGCTTAATTTCCCTTCTGCAAGTTGCTAGCTTCTGCCCCACCTGCGGCTGGAGGACTCGGATCTGTCGTTACTATCATTGTTTTGAAGTAGGTTCGCTCGCTCACTCAGACCGTTTTTAACTCGCCCCCGGGAGCGCTGGCTGTGGGGCTGGGGGCTGGGGGTGGCACCGGGCACATGTGGAGACTCAGGAAGCCACGTGCTGAGGGGTGACGGGGCCGATGCCAGTGAAGGTTTGACACAGGACTCAGGTGCTCCTCTGGCTTTGGGAATCCCTCAGGCAAGCAATGAAAGAGAACAGAAAACCGCTAGGAAGCCGAATGAGGCCACGTCTTTTTCCATCCAGCTGTGAAAACCCTCTTTTCGAAACAGATGGTAGATTTTATCAGTCGGCGAGGGGCTTCTGAGGTGGTTTTCGGGGCGCTTGCCCGGAAGCGGGGTCCCTGAGGCCATGTGGCGCTGGTGTTGTCAGGGCAGGTTTGTGAGTAGGACTTTGTCCCTGCAGACTGAGTCGCAGGTGACAGGTCACTGGAAGCCACGTGTTGGCGAGGGCTGGTGGCCTCGTTGCCACTCGCGAGCCTGGCTCCTGATAAGGGGCCTTCGAAGCCCTCTCGGGACGAGGGGACGTGCCAAAGGAAGACAGTGAAATGGGGTGCCCGCAAGCCCAGCATCCGGGAGGGGGACCCCGTTCTTCCTCGCCCAGTGTCAGTTGCATAATCATAGAAAAACGATGCGAAAATCCAGAATCCCAGACCGTGGGCGCCCAGAGACCCCTCCCTGTCTCGCCATTGACGACGGAACGAGATTTCGTGTGCCAGCAAAGTGACCGGACGGCCCGCCCGGCAGCTCCCCGAAGGAGCTTTAACTCTCACCGGATTCCCAGACCCCCTTCGAAGACGCTTCCCGCCGATGGCCGCCGCTAACTTCACCCAACATTCGCTCGACGCCACCACGGCAGAGCCAGCGTCTCGTGGAGCCCTGTGCCGGAGCGGCTCCGTCCCACACGCGCCGGTGTGACAACTCCGTCCCACGTGGAAAAGCTCACGGATATTTCCCCGCACGAGCGCCCGGCTGGCTGAGCTAGGGTTCAGCACCGAGCCCGCAGCGGCCGCGGGCAAAGGCCACACTCCTTCTGGCTACCGTTTTGCATTTTGCCCTTTATTGTGTGACAGAAACATAAATATCTACGAAAATTCTAAAGAATATGAAGTGCCGAGAAGAAATGCAATGCTTCCTGGTGAAGTGAGAATTTACACATGGCATAGCTTACGATGCGTTTCAAAATTATGCAGCTCTGAGTTTTGTCACCGTGAGACCGGAGGCACAAACTATCTCATGTATTATTTGCTCTCTGTGAACTAAGCATTGTGTGGGATACAAGGGACCCTGATTTCACCAGTGCCTTTAGGAAACACAAATGGAATTCACAAGTCAAATGGCCAAAGGTGACAATCTTGATGACGATGATGACAGTAACGACTGGATTGCCAAGCGAGGGATGCGCACACTGCTTGCTTACTTACTAAGTGTCTTGCAAATGTTGTCCCCTTGAATAGCCATCCCAGCCCTATGAGTGGATGTTAGAGATGAAGCGAACGAGGATTGGCATTCAGAGAGGGGACATCGCTTTTCAGAGGTCGCACAGCTGGAGAGTGGCTGGCAGCGGTGTGAGTCGAACCTTTGTGCGCTGTTTCCAACTCCGGTGACCTTCACTGGACCACTCCATGGAGAAAGAAAACGGATCTGTTAACTCAGCCCCTGACGTGCATCCCCGTGAGGGGGACACACGATGCTCATGCTGAATGCGTGGTGGCCGCGGCGGCCCGGGAAGACCAGGGACGCTGTCACGAAGTGGGAGTTTGGACCGAGCCTCCAGGATGGCTGTGGTTCAGGGTCATTCCAGGAGGAATGACAGAGGGTGACGGCACAGAGACGGGCGAGGGGGGGACAGGCACCAAAACCTGTCCGGGTGACAACAGAGGCGTTCGAACTGAATTTGGAATGAAGTCCGTGACGTCGCTTGAGCATGTGGAGGACGTCACCGGACAGGCGGGTTGGAGATGGAGGGCGAAGGGCTCCCAACAACGACCGTGGAGCTCCGGGAAGCGCCTGGCGACACATCGCGACGAGGAAGAGACGGCGGATCTGAAAGGGAGGCGCGGGCAGGGCCTGCGGGTGGGAAGCCCAGCGCGAGGGCTGGCGACACAGAGCCGCCGGAGCTCGAAGGGCAGCGAGGGCAGCGTGCAGGGGCAGCGCCCAGCTCCCCGGATGCCAGCTGTCCCGGGGCCGGGAACCGACGCTCAGGAGGGTGCTGCGGCCGCCCGGGCCCTGGCGCGGGTGGCCCGGGGCGGGAAACAGCGGCGTGGGCTTTTCGCCCCGTCCCTCACTCATTCTGCATGGGGCCGCTCGCTTCCCCTGCCGTGCACTCCGTTCCCTCGTTCACAGAACAAGAGCAGTGCACTTGTCGCGTTGAGATGGTCCGAGGAGTCCGAAAATGTTCCTTTGTAAGTCAAGATGGAGGAAAACGGTTCTGACATAAAAAGGCATGAAACGCTGACCCAATAAGATGTTTTCCCAAAGCAACTGGGGGAAAAAAAAAAAAACTTTATTTCCTAACCTTTTCTAGGATTTATAATTTCTGGATGTGAGTGTATTATTTTATTTTTTATTATTATTATTATTTTTTATATCACGGAGCTGTTATTTTTAGTGAAAACATAAGACAATTGGCAGAAATAACTCAGCATGGAAAACTTTTACTCAGCAGGGCTGAAGCAGGTCAAGTAACCTACCCCGGGCCGCAAAATGATCCTACACGTTTCTGATTTCCAGTATGATGCTTCGTGAGGCCTCCGGTGTGACTTTAAGGAAGTCGCCAGGCGGGTTTCGCTCCGGATGTTGGCACAGGGTGGGTGTGGCCACGTCCACATGCAACGCTGAGAAGCGGCACAGGTGCAAAACGCCGCCTTGACTCTCAGGCCACCTTACCATCGAGGGGGTCACAGGAAAGTGAATCCTCTGTACCAGGAAGCACCCTTGTCCTGCTTTTTTCCCTATGGGATTGTTTTTCTCCAAGTTTCACTAGGCATTTTTAGCGAATCCCATTTCCTTCCGGCCGAGGGGAGGGCTCCTGGTGTCACATGAGTGAGACCGAGTTTAACTTCTTCCTCCCCACGAAAGTCACACAGGCCAGCGCTTTTCAAACCGAAGTGAAAACATCCCTGTTCCTCATAACCGACCTCATCTGTGAAAAAGAGAAAAGAAAAGGAAAAAAACCCCAGCAAAACAAATGAGCCTGAAGTGCAGGTTTGGGGAGGCAGCCCGTTGTCTCATGGGGCGGCCGGTGCCATGGCGACCCGTTGCACCATTCAGAAGCTCCGTGCAAGTGACCGCAGGAGCTGCGCCTCTTCCTCTCCCCGAGGTCTCGGAATCAGAAAAACAGAAGTACAGCGAGAGGAGAAACCACAAGAGCAGACCAGGGCCGCCGCGAGCCAGGGCCCGGCTCAGCCTCCGGGGCCCTCGGGTGGCGTCCGTGAGATGGGACCCTGGCGGGTCGGGCGGACCCCTGTGACCCAGCGTTTCTCGTCTGCTTGTTTCTTATTGTATTTAGGGCTCACGCACACCAACGGTGTAACCGGGATTTCACTCCCGGTTTGTTTAAAAACGTGCGTAACGGACAACAGAAGGATGAGAGGGGTGGCCCCTCACCCGTCCACTTCCCCTCGGCGCCCGGTTCCCCTGCGGCCCGTTCTGTCCCAGGGCCTGGCTGCGAAGAGGGTGACATTCGCGAGCGCGTTCGTTCCCTTCTCTGAGGATCTGGGTAACCTTTCTGATGGACCAGTTTACACCAAGGTTGCCACCGGGCTGCTCACCTCACCCCTCCACGCCACCCCCCCCAAGGTTGCCACCGGGCTGCTCACCTCACCCCTCCACGCCACCCCCCCCACACACGCCTTTTTCTCTAAACTTCAGGAGCCGAACTCTTTCACAGACATCTTAGAGCAGTTTGCACTTTTTAAAAATAAGTTTCAAGGTGCGGCTTCCTCCCACACCCGCTTCGATGGGCCGTGCCTGGCAAGGTGCTCGTGGCTGGGTCTCCACGGGATTTTTAGCACAAGGGCTGGATGTGCCATTGGGGATTTTTCTCCGACAGTCGAGTCTTCTCGAATGAGCGTTTCAGAGGCAGACGGAGCGGCATTTAACAGCAAACTCCTTCCGCTGCGACCTCTTTCGCCGTGCATAGATTTATTTATTTTTTAAGCCAATAAGGTAATGCTGTCTGCTTCGTAGGGTTTCTGCAATGATTAGACGAAGCCAAGGGTGAAGTTATTTAGCACGGCGCCATCCACGCAGTGGCTGGCGATTAAGTGGTCACTATGATGAACAGTACTGAAGACGCGGCTGACACAGTCTCAGCACTGGAGCAAGCATCCTTGGTGACTCTGAGTTCCTTCGGACTGCGCTCGTACCTGGCCCTACCGAAGGGCTGCAGGTACCCACGCTTACTCAGGGGTTCGCCCGATGGAAAAGCTGGTGCTGTCTTTAGTCCCTCTTAAGAGTTAGGTATTTATCCCTGGATTTAGATGCCTGAAGACAGGCATTTTCATAAGAAACACACAGGCATTTAATATGAGCTTCAACCCATTCTGAGAAGTGTTTTGAAAGTAACTTCACCAACGGTTCTGGACCACTTTCCCCGCCATGCTCAGCCTTAGAGCTGTGACAAGGCGCAGTGCACAGAGTACCGCCTAACACCCCACACCCCGGAGCCGGAGCTGCAGGGGTGGAGCCCGGCACCTCTGCTCTGCTTTAATCTGGTTAGTTTTTATTTTTAATCGGATGCACTGCCAAGATGAATACAAACCTTGATTTTGTACGTATTAGTATCATGATGCTATTGATTCTCATTCTCTCTCTCTCCTCTCTCTTTCTCTCCCTCTCTCCCTCTCTCCCTCTCTCTCTCTCTCTCTCTCTCTCTCTCTCTCTCTCTCTCTCTCTCTCTCTCTCTCCCTGTATTTGTAAATACATCACAAAACTGAAGCAAACCAGAACCGTGAGCTGTGCTCTGGGGAGTGCCGCTCCACATCCTGTACATCATGGCAGTGTAGTCTGCCCATGGAAAAACGGGTTCGTGGCAAAACCTTCTGGGAGATTTGGGGTTAAAGAAAGCTACACAGATTTCTCTTCGCCTTGTATACATTAACACACGTTATAAGACCTCCCCGAGGGACACGTGGCATGAAATACTTCTGAAACAAATTCGACCGTGGGACATTTGGAGGCACGCGAATCTAAATCCAAGACCTCAGGTAGCCGTCATCACACAGGAAGTGATCATCTGTGTTTTTCTTTTATCCCAAGACTTACAGATAAATAGTTTAAGATAGAAAATAAGTCAGAGTCATTATCTTCTATAGATGGTTATGTTGCCTCTATTTATTTATTTATTGTTATTTGTTCACTTAATCAACATGGCTGAAATTGATACCATGACGTTTTAAACCAAACAGAAAAGACCTAGAAACGCATGTCCAGTT
>CM053516.1:1065928-1120150 GCA_028627145.1 Eidolon dupreanum | reverse complement strand
CCCCCGGGACCGGTAGGCACAGTACATCCTGATCCATCAGGCCTTGGTGGAGTACAACCAGTTCGGAGAGACAGAGGTGAGCTTGTCGGAACTGCATCCCTATCTGTCCAACATGAAGAAGAGAGACCCGCCCAGCGAGCCGTCGCCCCTGGAGGCGGAGTACCAGGTGAGGCGGCGGTCATGACAATCGCACGCGGGTTCCGTGGGTGCTGGTTATTTCCCGGTGCCGTGGAAATCACGCGGCTGTGAGGCGGGAAGCGCGTTTCGAGGCGGATCTGGACCCGCAGCCGCTCCTCGCTAAGCGGGTCTGAAACGACACGTGAACAGAGTGGTAGAGCCGCGGAACGGGCCCGCCGAGGGCGATGTGGCATCTCACCTCTAAACGCTGCATCTGGTTTGGGTTTGTAAAGGGAATAATTAGAGGAGTTTGTGACGATGTAGGAAGTCGAACTGGTTGGAGCCAGTCGGCAGAAACCGAAGGGTAATTGCATGTCCTGACCCACGTCTGAGGCGGTCGCTCTGAGAGCCAGCCCCAGATGCCACCCGCTCTGACTGCAGAGGGCGGGCACAGCTGTCTCCAAATCGCACACTTATCTCAAAATGTTTTGCGCTTTTCTCTTTCACCTATTCTTTCCAGTTTACTGGACCTTTCTGTGAACTACCGAACTGGTGGCTTCAGAGTTTCCCTGGACTAGTTCGCAGGGCCGTCTGAGGGTTCAGATCAAGGTGGGCCGAGATGCGGGTGGAGACGCGGCGTGTCACACGCACCGAGCAGCGCCGTCCATGGCAGACCGCGCCGGGGGGAAGGCCCGGCGGCCAGCAGGGCGGCCTCCAGCACGGGGCCACTTGACCGTGTCTTGTTCTTTCAGCCGATGCATCGACTGCCGTGAATGCACGAGGTCGTCTGAGCCGCCCGTGCACACGTCCAAGTGGGAAGGCGGTCTTGCTAGGCGAAGGCGGTGGGGTTGCGAGAAATGATTCTGGATCATTTGACGTTTATGATCTTGAATTTAAAGAGCGCTCAGCCAGTTGGTTTTATTTGTTTTCTACAGAGACACTGAGCTCTCTGGGGAGATGAGCTGTGTATGCGGAGAACTAGGTCAAACCCATCTGGGATTCTTAAAAATGGCCATTCGGCAGTTTTAGAGGCAAAGGAGTTGAGGGTGTTTGCAAATGAGCGACGCAGTGGCACACGGTGGGGAGGGACGTGAGCGCAGAGAGGAAGTAGCAAAGACGATGCGTCGCTAGAACCTCAGACCGCCAGAGACGCTGGAATAGACGACTAGGAAGAGCAGAGGCCGTTCTCAGCAGCGCGATGGCGATGCAGTGTTTGGAACGAAAGCTCGAGGGAGGACGGGGAAGGCGATGGCCGGGGAGCGATCGGGAAGTCGTGCGGGGCGAGCAAGCTCACGAGCGAAGAGGCCGAGTGTCGGGGGCGCACCCTCGTCAGTGTGGGTGGCAGGCGCGGGGAGAGGGGCGCGCAGCCCGCCAGGTCCACAACTGGGTGCGGCACCCGACGGCCCGCCCGCAGGCCACGGGACGGCAGCGCAGGGCGCTCGCGTCCGGGGAGCTGGCTCTCTGCGGAGGAGCGGAGAGGCTCGTGGGGGAAGCAGGGAGCGGAGAGCACACGTGTCTCCCCTTTGAGCTGTGATTTAACGGGGCAAGAAGGGCGCAGTCAGCTTCCTAAGGAGCTACGACGTTCCTGGTGGCGTCCTCAAGGGACATTTACATTGGGACCGAGGATCGGGATGGCCGGGAGTCCGCTGACCACAGACCGGGGGCAGCCGCCGGCCGAGAGGAGGCCCCGGCTGGCGGGGCACCCCCGCAGGGCTGGGGGGCCGCGGGGCGGCCCTGCTCGGTTCGGTGTCTGACATTCGCAGGTGAGAAATGGCAGTGGGCTGGACTCTGAGAGAAAGGGAAGCGTTTGAGAGCTTCTCGGGTAGCAGTGATCGGTCTTGCTGACAGACGAGCTACCGTGAGTGACAGGAAGAGTCTGGAAGGCGTGAAGAAATGAGGCGCCGACTCTCCTCGGTGCTGCTCGTCTTCTGCGGACGCTCCATCTGGAGAGTCCACTTCCGATCCTTGAAAAAGAATTTACCGTTGCTCTTTGGCAATCTGGATGATACTCAACCTCTGTAGAGTGCTTTCAGCTTATACAAGAAAAAACCATGCTGCTTTGCTATCCAGTAGCCCACAAATCGAAACCGTTTTCTGTTATTTAATTGTGTATATCTAGCTCAAACTCACCATGTCAAAAGTACTAAACACCTGAGCAATTAGAAGGAAAAAATCAGAGGCAAACTTCAAGATTGTGAACTATGTGGACTTCGCAAACCTTGATGAGATACTATTCTTTAGGGAGCATCTTATGCCTTAATTAATAATAAACTAAGCCGATACCGACATTTTAAAGGAGTTTTCCATTCTGTTTTTCCTCTCAGAGACTTCCTTCATACAGGAGCTGGAGGACACAGCACGTTGGAAATCAAGAGGAAAATAAAAGCAAAAACAGGAATTCTTCCGTCGTTCCATGTATGTAGTTTATTTTATTTTTTTGCATCAGATAAACTGAAGTTCTCTTTTGGAACTGTTTAATGTGAGACACGCAAACACACAAACGATGTTAAAACACATTTCAATGTTGGGTTGGCTGCTGAGCACCGTCAGTAGGCCACTTACGATGTACTTGAAGCAAATTCTTTGAACCTCATATGTTCACGGTGGACCTTGGACTGTACTCAGCGTTTTCTCTCTACCGATCATTTCAGAAATGGGTTGTTGGGAAGATGTAACTTCTGAAACTGGAGAAAAGAGGACTGGCCTCTTTTCTGATTCTGTCTCATCTTTATTTGATTCCAGTTACTTACTCCAGGCCAATTGCCAAATAGCAAAGATTACGAGCTTTTGCTCCCTATATGTCTTCTCGTTATCCCTTTCTTATATCTCGGAGGTCGAAAGTACCCTGTAAACTGCCAGTCATCCAATTTAACAGATCATAATACACATGATTTTTTGAATCCTGCTATTTAAGCATATCGATAGGACCACATCTGGTACAGCTATAGTTTTATTCACTTGCACACACTAAAATTAACATGGAGAAAATATAATGCAAGCCAATAAGCTGGGCAACAGGATAAATCAGACCGTGCATGGTTGACCTAGTTAATTTCTGAAAGATTCCTCATGAAGTTGAAAATATAGACTTGATGGTGATGTGGCTAATCAGATCATTTGATCAGGTTACTAGACAGGGAGGAAATTGAGAAACAATAAGAAATTATGGGCTAAATAATTTTCTCGATTAAATAATTATCTGAGATACCTATTTAAGATTGTTAATTTAATGTTAATAGTATATAATTGAAAACTAGACTTTTGCCTAAGCTATGCATTTTACTAACTTATACATGCATTTTTAACATATCAAGCAGAATAATAATACTCCATGGAAAACTAAAGTAGGTATATCGAAAATTGAATAATCACATGGAATGTTATGACATCCATTTGTTATTTAACATAGAGTTATGTCCCATTTTTCCCTTCTTCTTCTTAGACTTCTTTTGATAATTTGTTAATTGGGAAGAACTGAATTTTACGTCCATCTCATTCCACGTAGGTCCATATACCTACATGGGGCAATCTGTCCCTTCTAACTTCCTTTCCGATGTCCACGTGACAATCGAGCAGAGATCTGATTTTTTTCCAGGAAGACTCACTGTTCATTTATTGCACACAGATGATTATAACAGAGTGCCCCTCAAGCACGAGCTGGAAATAAGCAAAGAGAGTGAGCACGAATCAGATGACTCTTCCGACGACGACAGTGACACTGAGGAGACCAGCAAATACATCAACGCGTCCTTCGTCATGGTAGGCGCTTACGCTCCCAGAGCCCTTCAGAAACTATAGCCCTGTCCTCATGGCCATTCACTGAGTGGTTTTGGAAAAGAACGGTGAGCTGCAGTTTCCAACACTGTATTTTAATTCATCGAAAGACTTGAGAATGTGAACACCTGACAAGCTGAGTAACACGAGACAATGCTGCCAGTCACGTGACAAATGTGACTGTCATCATATTGATTTGAAAAACAATAAAATGAAAACTTGAGAAAAAATAATATTTTGAACAAATGTAAGTCTTTGAAAATGTTTACTAAGTTTAGTCAGACACCCAAACTGTAAGCAAATCAAATACGTGTATTTGTATAGTTAAAACTTTTCTTTCGGATTACCTAAATTATTAGGTGAGTCTTTGTCATATACCTTTTTTTTTTATTTTTATAAACTGAGAATTCAAACAAGGAACTTTTAGTCATTCAGTGAATCCTTTTTACTTGTACACTAAGTTGGATTTCTATTCCAGTTTTCCTAAAACACACATTCATAGAATATTAGCTTAATCATCAGCTATCCTGAGTGTATAGACACCACAGAGAGACATAATGAAGATCATTCTTTTTATAATCACATTAGCCTTTTTAGAGAGGAAAAAAAAAAGTATTTTAGGAAAGAAAAATTCATTAGTGTTGTAAGGTGGTGTTTTCTAATCTGGATTTCACATGATTAGCAAAGTGTCATCATTAACTAAATAAGTATTTTACATACAGACATCACATTGTTTCTAGCACCTGAGGATCTTACTATTTTTACGTGACAACGTTGATGTAAAGACTAAGCAACTGTTTCCGAGAGGCTGTTTTAAGCTCCACTGTTCCATCCGTTAGCAGTGGTAATGAAGCCTTTTTTTTATCTTTGTGTTTTGTAAAGAACTACTGGAAACCTGAAGTGATGATTGCTGCTCAGGGACCACTAAAAGAGACCATTGGTGACTTTTGGCAGATGATTTTCCAAAGAAAAGTTAAAGTTATTGTCATGCTGACAGAGCTGAAGAGCAGAGACCAGGTTTGTACTCTTTTTAAACCTTTCTGTCATAAAATTCATTCTCTGTTCTTGGATTACCTATGTGATGGCTACACCCAAGTCTTCTTGATGGCCCCTCACACGATTTCATCGGTTCATCATTGTCGTCTTCCATCCGACTGGTGGCCTCCCGCATCTCGTGTCTGGGTCGTGACAGGGTTGGGAACATTTCTCCTCTCTGGTCTGCACACCGCTCACAGACCACCTAACACGTGGCAGTCCCAGGGTTAACCTCCCAAAGACAACAAGCGACAGCCACATTTTCCTTCTAGTTTCTTCAAGATAAAAACCAGGCTCCTCAGTCTGAGGTTTAAGACCCTCGATAATCTGGCCGACATCTGTCTTTCCATATCCCTCGTATTTTTGTGTTTTCCATCCTTTCCACTCTGAACAGATGGGTTTACTGGCTGAATCTCAACATACCGTTTGCATTTTCATCACTGAGTCTTCACTTACTGATGTCCCATATACCTATTTTGATCCTATTCCTCCGGCAAGACAAAGCACCTGAAAATTTTTCTCTAAATCCTGCGTTCTTTATGTCTGTGTAATATTTATCGCTGTAAAATTCTATAGTTCACCTAAGATCTAATTTGCTCTTAATGCCTGCGACGTGCGTTTGATCCTTTCCTTCATGCCTTGCGTTATCAAAATTGCTGTCACCACGTTTTAGCACCAACACGATCGCTGACACTCGTTAAAGCCTCGTACACATGCAGTCACATGACGTGCATGCTCTCTCCTTTCTCTGGTTCCCTACCCTGGATGTAGAAAGTTGTCTTTTAGTCTTACGGGGTTTTTTTTTTTTTTTCTTTAAAAAATATACGTTTCTATTTCCAGCATGGAATTCCGACATTCTTTTCCTCCATGCAAATCATGGGAGTCGGGAAGCAGAAGGGCAGTGCAGGTGGGAAGCCTCTCGATGTCAGACTGTAGTTGATGGAGAACCGTTTGCAGGGAAGACACGTTTTTGTGATTGTCCCGCTCTTCAGTCTGACCCTTTACGTAGATATCTGGTCACATTCCCTAGAGCTGGTGGCGCTGATCATGGACACACAGAGACAAAGCTCCAAAGACGCAGACTGTCCCCGCGGGGGGCAGCTGGAGGGACCGAGGAATCTGAGCTACCGCGGGGCCCTGAGCAGCAGCAGCTCAGTCTGTACTCGTGAGAAGTGGCGATGAGGGCATGGTAGGGAGGAACAAATGTCAGGCGCCAGGGACGACGGGGCTGCTCCTGTGGTGTCCTGGCCACCTCGGCGACCCCTTCACCCCCCGAACCACACAAGGAAACACGCGGCCTTGCTGAAGGGCTGTCCACCAGAGTTCAAACGGATTTTAGAATTTTATGAGCAGCTTTCGATTTTCAGACACAATTAGGAATCTCAGTTTAATAGAGCAGAGGAAGGGAGAGAAACGCACGGCGAGAGGGGCGCTCCGAATGCTTTTGCAAGCGAGCGGAACGCTTGCGCAGAAGCCGTCGAACCGTGCGCTTTCCCTCCTAGGAGGCCTGTGCTCAGTACTGGGGCGACGGGAAGCAGACACACGGAGACATAGAGGTGGAGATGAAAGACGCCCGCAGGTCTTCGGCTTACACCCTCCGTGCGTTCGAGCTGCGACACGCCAAGGTACGTAAAGGACGGCAGGAGTGTGCCCCTCTGCTGCGCCTTCTCCGGCAGAACCACCAAACTACTCCGGGAAATCAAGCCGCCGCCTGTACGATGTTGTCTGCACGAAATGTCAAGGTGCTTTAAGTGAAAGTCACGGTGAGGACAGCGTGAACCCCACCCGCGTTAATGTCCCCTCCGCTTCCGGTTTCAGAGGAAAGACTCCCGCGCCGTGTGCCAGTTCCAGTACCACGGCTGGGACGCGGACGAGCTGCCCGCGGAACCCAAGGACCTGATCGCCATGATTCAGGCTCTCAAGCAGAAGCTCCCCGCCAGGGGCTCCGCCGAAGGGAACAAGCACCCCAAGAATGCGCCTCTCCTGGTCCACTGCAGGTGGGTGGGTCTGAGCAGCGGCTCTCAGAATCCCCATCGTTCTCGACTTCCTGGTCCCCGCTTCCTGCTCGATTCCACTTGTCCTGATACATAAAATGCACAGCCACAGCGAAAGCTCATGGTGGAGCCTGTCGCTTTCTCGGGTGTAATACTCGAGTTCGTCCATTCGTCACGCAGATGCTCAGCTAATACCTGTGATAGATGCCCAGGCATCTACCTTAAAGAAGAGATACGTTGGAAGAAGGCAGCATCCTTATAAAATGCTTCCATAAAATGGTTAAATTAAGAAAATGAAGTGAAAAACAGTGAAGTAAAATGAGAAATGTAAGCCTAGGAAAATGCCTTTAGAATTCTCGAGAAAGCCTCATTATTGTTAGAATTACATATGCTAGAATCGAGCCCTTAGAGATATACTGCTTTTCAGCATTTATTTGAGTTTTCAAAAGTGAAATGTATGTGGAAAGAAAGCTGAATAAGGGACGTTTAGGCTTAAAATGGTACGTATTTCTCAGGATGTGGTTAAATATGTTCCCTAGTTATGCCCAATAAATAAACTCCTGCTAATAACAAAGTCTTCAAATTAGATCCTTGTTATAACATGACATACCTCTCACAGGTACTACATCACTTGGTCGCCCTCTTTTTAATGACTAATTCTACCAGGTGTCATTTTTCTATTGACGCAGAAGTGTGAACATTAGTAAAAAGCAGTAGAGAAGCAGAAGGGAGAAGGAGCGAAGGCCTGTCACTCAGACCCTCGGTTCCAGTATTTCCGTCACCAGATTCTAGCCATGCCTTCATCTTCCCTAAGCTTCGGCGTCCTCATCTGTCAAATTGGCATGACCATATTTGTCCTAACAACTTCAGATGGAAACAAAAATGCATTATCATCTGTAAAGTACTGAACAGAAGAAAATATATTTTTAAAGTCTAACACAAATTTTTTTAAAACTATTGGATTACTCTCCTCCTCCCAAAAAAATGCATTTAGCAGAAATATTTGGCTCTTAAGAGCTTGGAACAAAATGATACGACAAACACGAAGGGAAGAATATATCCCATCTCTCTCTTCCACTTTCATTCTGCTATCATTGTCTCCGTAAAACGTCCTTGCTGTATTCTCATCTTTTCTCTCTTCGGCAGAGATGGGTCTCGGCAGACGGGAGTATTCTGCGCTCTGCTGAACCTCCTGGAAAGCGCGGAGACCGAAGACGTGATAGACGTTTTCCAGGCGGTGAAGTCCCTGCGCAAAGCCCGGCCGGAGATGGTCCCCACGTTCGTACGTGTCCCTCGCACCCGCATCCGCTCTTCACGCGTTTCGTGTTTTCCTTCTGACAATTTCCCCTCCTCTCCCCCTTTCCTCTCCTCCCTCCCCTCTGAGCCTCTCTTTTTTCCTTTCCTTCTCTTCTCTTCACTCTTCTATTCTTCTAGTTTATCTTTCATTTTGACGTGATAATTAGCACTAAGTTATTATCACTGTAGTAAGAGACTCATCAGACATGCTGTGGCCGTCCAGAGGGATTTAAGTGCTCGTGGGTTCTCTCCTTTCTCCCGTCTTTAATCTCGTATTGACCCATAACCACCCCAAAACTTAGAGACCAGAAAAGGAAACGCTTATCGTAGGTAGTGGTCGATTCAATCAGCTGACAGGTGCCATGGACCACGTCAGGGCAAGCCAGTCCGGACGAGGCTCACTCCATGTCCAGTGCTGCTGAATGTGTCCAACAGGGTTTGTCTGGTCCAAAATGACCCCACTGTCACCAGGCCAGCAGCTGGCTGGCACTTAGCCGTGGCCACAGGGGTGTGCGGGTCGCGTGTCTCCCCCCATCCAGAGGCCAGCCCGGGAGCTTTCACACAAAGGCGGTGGGGAGCCAGAGACGGGGAGCCCCGGGCTGGGGGCCGGACGGCGGGGCTTCCTCTGCGTTTTACTGCCTAACGGGTCACAAGGCCGGCTCAGCACCCCGGCCTGGGGACACGGGCTCGCTGCTCGTTAGGATGACCTGCAAGTCACGTGGCAAAGAGGTGCGAAGTGTGGGTTTTCGTCGTCAGCCCAGCACGTGTCCTCTCGAGGGGGTGGCAGTCTAGGATGTGGTGGCTGGTCGCAGCGTGAGCTCAGCTACCCACTCGGATCCCCGCGGCTGAGCCGCGCTCGACACTGAGCTTGTGACCGCTGACCTTAGGGCGCTGGGGGCGCTCGGAGTGGGGGGACTCGCCGTTCAGTGCAGGAGCAGGTGGGCGCTCGCTCAGCGCCGTGGAGGCCCGGGGGGCGATGCCGCCGGGTGACTTTTGAAGGGTGCGCTCAGTCCCGTCACGTGGCAAGCAGAGAAAGCCACCGGCGACGCTCTTCTCGGTCACCCGCCACGTCCGCGAGGTGGCGGGTGCGCCTTGCTCGTCCCCGTCCCGGCGTGGAAACGGGTGCTCTGACTTTCCTCACGGACTTTCTCGCCTGTCCCCTCTGCCAGGAGCAATACCAGTTCCTGTACGACGCCATCGCCGGCGTCTACCCGGCCCGCAACGGACGCGTGAAGAAGAACGCCAAGCAGGAGGACCAAGTCGAGATCGATAACGAGGTGGACAGAGCGAAGCGGGCCACCAACTGCGTGGGCCCCGGCGAGGCCCAGGCCGCAGACGGGCAGGACGGCGGCCCCAAGGCCATGAGCGGCCCCGGGGGCCCGGAACAGTCGGCCAACGGCCCGGCGAGTCCGACCTTGACGCCCAGCGCCTAGGCCGGCCCGGGCCGGGCACCTCGCGCCTCGGGTCAAGGCCGCCTCCGTCCGTCCAGAAGCAGGAGGACGAAACGGAGGCAGACGGATTAACGAGGCGCCTCGGACCTGTCTTTGTGAGAAGCTTCGATTTTACTACCGTGGAGAAAATATTTAAGACAGTTTTGCTGCACACTTTTGTACAGTCTCATGCTTCTTTTAAAATTTCATCTATCATTCAGCAAAAAATAACTTCTCTGTAGTCTTTGTGTGTGGAGAGAGAGAAAATGATTTCAAGTGAATCTAAATGGTCTTCAGAAACTGCCTCTTTTTTTTTTTAAGAAAAAACACAATATTTTTACTGAAAGTATTAGCTTAAAGCAGTATTTTTTTAAACCGTGAATTGCTCGTGAGCTGTAAGAATAACATGTGCATTTCTACAATGACCTCAAGATGTCCTCCTTGTCCTATTCATCTACACCTTACAGTTTACTATTGCTTCTAGAAATAGACATAAAGTTATAGTTCCTGCAGAAAGTTAACGAAATTAACTTTTGGAAACCTTCTATTCCATATGTTAGCATTTAGTCCAATCTCTTTTCAAGTTTATTTAACCTAATTTAAAGTTTTCGAGCAAGTCTATCTTGTTACCTTGTTTACAAGAATTATTCTCTGTATATTATGTGAAACTCATTGCTTGATACTTTTGACCCAAAATTATGTTTGTTACAATTGAACCTAAATAAACTTCTCTAAATGAATACAGATAAAAATAGAATCGTGCAAATGTATTTGTGCTAAATATTTACACATGAAACCTAATGTAGCGAATCTGATGGACTGTAACATCGATATGAGGCATATAATATTGCATATACTTATTTTCCATGTTAAGGTTCGTCCTTGACTTTCATTTACTTTGTGCATCTACTTTGAAGTTCTCCAGTGCTTAGACAGCTTTTTACCAGGAATCGATATCAATAATCCTAACAAAATTCAATCATTATCTTTTCTTATACATAATATATTGTGATACATGTTCATAAATAGACTATATAAACATGTTTTAAAATATAGGCTATGCAATTAACTTTAGTAGAACAATTTTTTTAAAACAATGAACGAAACCCCTTGTACTGAATTCTGCGTCAGCTTATACACTGGTCACGCGCTGCCTTTAGGTTGGCTTGATTTCTTATATCTCCACGCTCCTGCCTGATTTTATTTTTACAATTTTTTTATTTAAAAAACTTGTATTAAGGTATAATTGACATGCAATATTGTATTAGGCTCCTGACTGATTTTCAGTGTCTTAAGTACATATCCTCAATTGCTTTCCATTCGACTCGCATTTATCTTGTATTCATCCTTCTATTCTTTCTTTAATTATACACACAGAATCGGCAATTAATCCTCAAATTACTGTATAGTGCCTCGTTGCTACCATGTGAAGAGAAGCGAGTTTTAGAATGAAGCCAGTTTCAAATTTATGCTGTTTACTTTCTGTCTCTTTACTTACTAATGAGAAAACCATGGTAGAAAATCGTTTTGAGCACCACAAAGAAACAAAGCTCGCTTTCCCTTCTCTCGTTAGTCACGTAAATTCTTCTGCCTCAGTTTCTCCAACTGAAAGTCGACCAGGTGCCATGTACTAGATCATGTAGTTAAAACGTACAGTTCTCAGGTTCAGTAGGCTAGCGTCACGTGTTTCTTTTATCTGAGCAGCTGCAAAATACTTAGAAATAGAGCCATGGAAACTTCTCTTAGTTTAGAAGCAATCCTGGAAATTTTTTTCTTCTCCGTGTCAGAAGTTGTGGTCAGAGAGAGAGGGCGTAGGAAGGCCCGTTCCTCTGTGGCATATGTATCAATTAGAATCAATCAGAATCAATCAGAATCAGCCAGTATCAATCTGAATAATCCGAATCAATCCGAATTAATCCGAATCAATCAATCAATCAATCAATCAATCAGAATCAATCAGTATCAATTAGTAGAGCCCACTACACTGGAATAGAGAATTGTAAGTCTACGATTTTTATCTTAAAAAAGAAAATAATAGTGAATTGCAGACCCATGTCGATGACTATGGGCTGTATTCCTAATTAATCTGTCACAAGACAGAATATATTTTTCTAAGGTCTGGCAATGCCATTAGTGGCTCTGAGGCCTAGTCAGAAAAATTAAGCCCAAAGTTCCGTTTTAGAAATAAGGCTTGGATCTGGTTATATAATTATTGAACAGAAAGACAGCATGTTGTACTTCTTTTAAAATTTGTTTATTTTGTTTTTGGCACCAGAATTCATTGAGAATAAAAGATACACTTAGTTTTCCCCCAAATTCAGCTCACATCAATGTTTGACATAGCACATAGTAAAAAAAGAAACAAACAAAAAAACTTATTTTTTTTAGAAATATGTATTTTCACACAAAATATCTTTTACAAATAAGTATTTTCAGAAAAGAAATATATACTTTAATATTTCCTGCAATGGAAAAACTGTGTGAACTCATTAGCTGAATGTCTCTGCAATAATTATTTTAAAATCATAAGCTTCTAATCAGAACTCTCATACTTGTACACTGAAATTTTCATGAGTTTTTGCTTTTTCTCATAAAATATTGACTATGAAGTGTATTATTTTTTGTGACTACCTAGGGCTGCTAACCTGTGATGTTCAATTTACAATGAAGATTTGTTATGAAATCTCGTAGCCCTGTATCAAGTCTGCACAAGCAGGTGGTGATCACCCTGGCTAATCTCACGTTTCTTGATATGAAGACCTTCGAATGCACAAGTTCAAAGGAAAAGGATATCTGTTGAAACAAGTAGAAAAAGCTGTGCTTTCATTCTCTCATACAAATTTTATAACTGGAACGATCTGCAAGTTTTTCAAAATGACACATTTGAAATTGGGATCTTTCGTTTCCTATTTCAAGTGACAAAATTTATTCTGCTGAGGGTCCATTTTCTGTAATCATTCTTTTGCAAACCTCTTTATATTTCTCTTTACATTTTCTTGATTCAATACCAACACAATCAGAGGGCATGCATCCTGTATCTATTTGTAAATAAAAACAATGATGATTATTGTAATAAGTAACACTTATCGAGGTGCAAGCCTTGCCAGGTGTTTTCACTAATTGTTTTACCTGCATTTTTTTCTCAAGACAAGTTCTATGCAGCACATATTCTTAATATCTCCATTTCGTAGGTGAGGAACCGAGGTTTAGAATGATTTCAGTATCTGGCCCGTTACAATACATCTAGCAGGCGACAGTCAGGATTCGAAACAACACCCCATGTAGTAGATGCTGAACGAAGCTGTACAACATGGTAGGCTTAGCTGGACCCGCAACGCTGAAGTTCTCATACAAAATACACGCACTCTTCAGCACCCACGGGAAAGGACTGTTTTCATAAGACATATAAGCAAAGGTTACCTCATCATTAAAGTGAGCGCCAGGAAATAGAACACAACCATCAATCACAAATGTCATTGTTCCACCGTCTCTGAAGTTGATCGTCGGAATGTGCCCTTACCGTTTTGGTCACATTTCAGTATCTTTGTCAGAGGAGACGTTAATCAGTATTTGAAACAAGTGAACAAGGGCATCGTGGATGCAAACCACATTAATAGCGGAAGTGACACTTTCTCTGGTGAGCGAGTCCAAGGGACCTCGGTTCTTCTGACCTAGCTGTCCCCAAACTTGGATGCTAGGGAACATGAAACACTTTCTGTGTAAAATAACAGGTGCATTTTGCTCTAGAAAAACCAGTGCTTTCTTGATTCACATGTACCTTTTCCTGCAGCATGAGGGACCTCTGATACACTTCTGTTTACTGTCACTCAGAGCAGATGAATCTGATCCACGCAGGCTGACGCCTTGTCAAAGCATAAAAAATATTGTGTCGAATTACCATGGATTGTGTAACCTTATCGTGAGCACTGTGAAGTGGGCAGGTAGGTGACTGAGAAGGGAAACAATCTGCCCGCTAGTCACATGTGAGGTGACAGGTGGAACAGAATCGGGTCACCCATGGAACCTGTCCCTGCCGGTCAACACAGGCTCCCTGGAGGGTCTCCTCACGAAGCACCTAGGTACCTGCACACCAAGCATTTCACTGGTAACTGATAATTTAGATTTTTCATTAATTTGGACTATATTACGAATTCCATTTTGCAAATTCCATTTCACAGCTTTTGTGATATGTTATTTGTCACAAAACAGAAAAGGGAAAGATGGAGTATTATATCCATAAAAAACTGACATGCACTAAGTCCCCATATAACGGAGTTCCCATTTATAGTAACTTATTTGTTTTCGTTGCAACTGAACCTAAACGCAGGGATGGGAAACAGAGAAGACGCAAAGATTTGAAACCAAACGTCTGGATGTTTTCGACATAATTAACAGAAATAAAAACTGAGTGCAGTCAGCGGCCACGGGGGCCTCTCCCGGCCTCACGTCTCACAGGCTGCTCTGGGTCTTCCCAGACCACGGCCCGGAGAAGCCGGCTGTTTACGGTGACAGAAGTTTCAGCAATGACCCCCCAGCCCCCCCTCCCACACACACACACACACACACACACACACACACACACTATTCTTTTCCCACGGGGATGCATTCTGATTAGGTTACAAGTCTAATGACCCATCGGACCCTCGTCCTAGAAGCTCTCGACTTGGATCCCCATGTCATCTTGAAATATTAAGCAATCCTAAACAACCCTGTGTCCCATCTGAAGGCCACAAATACACCGTGAAGGGCCACCCTTAGCTCCACATCCAAGAAGCATTTTTTTTTTAATAACTAGAGTCATGTGAATTATGTGAGAAAAGACATGTCAGTCATGGACTGGAGCCTGGATTTGTGTGTGTGTGGATTTCCTGCGAGATGGTCTAGTGTTTCTCGTCTGAGCGCACAGTTGGTTTTCGTTTCATGAAATGACTTCTTAAATGAAACAAATTATTTTTGTAAATAGAACATGCTTCGGCAGTTTCCTCTTTGTTTAAAGTAGCATTAAATCATGGAAGTCAAGTTTCTCTTTGATGAGAGGCAGTGGGACATAAGCTCTTTGTTCTTTCAAGAGGTAGCAAAATATTTATTCGCAATTTAAATGCAGGAAGTTAACAAAGGTCAAAATCAGTCAAATCAATGACACGTTTAGTCAAATTACTAAAACCCACTAAGTTTCTCTACAAATTTTTATCATGTGTTTTAATTCAATGCCCTGTAGTCTTTCAGAGAGCCAAGGAATTTTAAAAATAAAACCGACCCTATATTTATACAATTTAAAAGAAGAGATTAATTTTATCTAGCACTGCAAGATGACATGCTGTGTAGGCTAATTATTATTTAACATCATTCTATGGAGATTTACGTATAAGGTACGTTTCAGGGGCTATTATAGGACATTTGTGTTTTGTGATTTATGTAGCGACTGAAATTATTAAAAGTGCAAGATATACTTTGATATTAATTTTCATAAAATAAAGAATTAAGACTGGGCATGGTCTGGAACTTCTGGCGGCTCCAGGGAGAACCCCAGCCCTTCCCATTCCAATTCCCTTCCTCCTGTGCCTGACTCCAAACACTAGGGCACCAACATCGCCTGACCCCTGACCCTCAAGGACCAATCAAGCCCACGCCCGCCGGATGGCTGCGTCCCCACCTGCAGCCGCAGCTTCTCTGCGTGGGGCGACTATGATTCTGAAACAGCGAGCTCACCTATCAGCTGGTTCCGAGCTTGATTCTGGCCCTCGGAGGAGTGAGAGGGTCATTTTCCTGCTCTCACGGGATCTGCTTCCCCGCCCTTCCCGGGTCCCGGTCCAGAGCCGTCTCCATGGCCACCGCTTCCTTTCTAAATCGTAATTTCTGTTTGGTTTGGTTTGGTCTGGTCATGGTGTCGGGGTCTTGGGGGGAAGCAGGACTTTCGTGACTGTGTTGCTAGGGTTTGAGGGTTCGAGGCTCCGGGGTCAGGGGTACCAGGCGGGCAGAGAAGCCGCGGGGAGCCGCCGGCGACGGCGACCCGGCTCTGTTCCGGCGAGCGCACCTCTCCCGGGAGCCCGAGCCCGCGGTGCTGAGTCACCTCGCGCGGACGTCAGCCGCCCAGGGCGCGGGAGGAGCCAGGCCGCGGCCACGTCCCCGCCCCCGCGGCCGGCCTCGCCGGGGCGCAACGAACGCCCGCCCACGCGGGCACTGCGCCGCGGTCGCCGGGCCTACGGGCACCTGCGCCTCGCACCCGGAGAGCCCGCCGCTCCTGGTCTGCCCTCCAGAGATCCTCTATGACATCTCTGAGACTGGAAATGACGGGAGGCGACCCAAGCTGCCACCAGGCCGTTGTCAGAGCCCCCGATGTCCCTCAACCCCTGAACTAGAATGCGAGCTGAGTTTCCTCAGGGGAACCGAAGAGCAGTCGCCACCCGAAGTCCCTGCTGCCCAGTGCAGAGACCAAGACGGGGAGGGGGCGTGGTGCGCCACAGGGCCGCGTGCAAAAGGACCATGTGCAAAAGGGCCGCGTGCGTAAAGGCTCCTGGACAGCAGAAACTACACCCCGATCTGCGTCTTTCGCGCAGTGACTTGCGAGAATACTGGGGGGGGGGGGCACTGAACACGTCTGAAATGCTTGGGAAGAAGCCACCTTCCGTTCGGGTCACTGCACAAGTTTGAAGTATAGGATGACACCGGCCTCCAGTAAAATACGAGTTCGACTAATCCCCAGCTGCAGCGCCTCACCTCTCCACCAGGTGTCCCCGCGTCCGTGCCACACCTGGGACAAAGCTGCGCTGCTCTGCCGGCTTCCAGGATTCTCAGGGGCTCCTGACGTCCACCAGCGACGGCGGGGTCCAGCGCCCCTCACCGCCACCTTCTCCCTGCGTCTGTTCCTCATCGCGATGCGCCTCGGCACAGCTCAGGCGTCAGTGAGCTTGTCGCTGGTATTTCAAGCACCTGACATATCCCAGGCTCTGGGGACATTTTAATGGAGGCAGAAAGTCGTAGGTGGAAAGATGCAAGTCTGGGGGCCTCCGTGGTCTGCCCAGAGGCCAGGCGCCCCAGCCCCCCAGGAAGGGAGGTTCGGGGAGCAACTCCGAGGAGCCCCGGAGCAGCCCGAACGTGCCCGGCGAGCATCGCCCGGAGATTTCTGTCCTGGAGGGAAGCAGGTGTCTGGTCCCAGGCCTTCTCTGCCTGGCTTTCTTACCCACCTGAAAATTATTTCTCAGTCTACCTCCCAAAGTTTAAGAAACGGAGCTTACTTTACAGCAGCTGCTAAAACGCAGCGCCGAGCTCAGCTCCCCCCACGCGGCGGGGGGAGGTCCGGCCGTGACCGACTGACTTCCGCTTTACCTGGCCAAGCAGGTATTGATTGCATCGCAGCGCCGTCGGTAATGCAAACCGTGTCTACGAACCTTCCAGGGGCTCGGGGATCTGACCTTATTACTGACGAGGCATCTCACACACTGCTGAATTTTTTCATGAGTTTTTAATAACTGCAGCACTTACAAGCATAAAATGCTTCATTTTAATAGACGGACGTTCTCAGATTAGTGGATTTTACCGAGGGAAAACGTAACTTTTGTAGCATTAAAAAAGAGCTTTATAGAGAGCTAAGTACATATGTCATTACAATTTCAGTAAAATACTCATATTTGAATTATCAAAAGTCATAGTTCAATAGTAAATCTCAACACTAATTTATTAACTTAGAATAAAACTGGTATTTAACCCTTTAAAATTATACCCTCTTTAAAGAAAATAAAAAGATTGACAAAGAGATATGGCTGTGTGTTCTTAATAAATGCGACGTAGAAGCTCCAGGGGGTGTTTATACACTCACTTGATAAACTTTTCTTCAAAAAGTATTTTAAAAATTTAGGAGAAGATTCAAAATTCTTGGAGTTAAAGAGTTCTGACCCCAATGGTGTATAATCTAACATGTCAGAGGCAATGAGTGCCCTGGAGAATAAACCTCCCTCAATCGGCCCCCTGGTCTCTATGGCAACAAAGTGGCTTATTGTATCCCTTGCTTTACGAGAAATAGAAAACTTTTTTATATGTTTTTTAAAGTTTTTGTGTACGTTTAAAATGTTTTTAAAAGTGTATAAACTTTATATACAATGTAAATGAATTCGGTGGGGTTTGTATGCTAGGGTGACAAAACCAGACAAATAAGTCATCCAATTTCTTTATACCTTTTTATTACTCTAAATGGCATTTTCATTCATTAGTGAAACAAAATATAAATATTCAGTATTTGAATTTAGATTACGAAGAGTTTCTCTTTTCATACAAAAAAATGATCACTAACGTGTTTTTAAACTTCAGCTTCTCCTTTCTTTGAGTAGATTTTCAGCTCAGGATATTTTCATCCAAAATATGTATTTCCCTTCTGGTTGAGTGTTGAATAAACACAAATTTGGGGAAGTACATTTTATTTTGCTGATTCATTAGGCTTACAGTTTACTATTAACTGTCACAGGACAGTAACTTTCACGGGAGCGGTTGGCAGTGTTCTGCACGGATGAGCTGCAGGCTTCTCTCCGCCTTGCAGAGAGCGGCCAGCAGGGGGCGCCGTGTCCTCGGATGCCGCGGGCTGGGCGGCCGCACGCGAGGGCGTGTGTCGGCTCCGGCTCGGGCAGCCGGCGCTTCCAGAAACCGAAAAAGGTTTTAAAAAAATGGAGGCGAATCATCCTACGCGTTTAATTACGGTTTTTACTGTATTGAGTTTTCCCTCTGACGAGTCACTCTGTCGACTGCGGGACGTAGCCCTCGATGCTCGGAGGAATCGCTCCAAGTCATCTCTCAGCTTCGGCTAAAAATATAAATAAATAACTCTTGACGCAGACTTTTCTTTTTCTCCGGAGTTGTGCATTAGCTGGCGTTTTACCCAAAAGAAAGCAGAGGGGAACAAAGCCCGCTGTCTGCTTTCCGAACCCACGGGAACGACTTAGACGACGCCAGTTCCACGCACGAGTCCAACCGATTAAATACGCCGCGTGCAGCGCGGGTGTAGACATCTTCCCTCCGCCGAGTTTATTTCAGGTCCTTTGGCAGAAGCTCCCGCTGGAATAGGCAGCTTCTTGGACGCTTTCCCCTTGAAACTCGACACCTAATGGTTTTCCTCTTGGCTGAGAAACTCCATAAACAGAAGTCAGGCGGGGCCTGGGACTCGGGCCCTGCAGGCAGCTGGGCCGCACCGAGATGGGGCGGCCGGGGGCGGTGGGGACGGGGACAGCGGGGACGGGCCAGCTCCTGGCTGCGGTAAGATGCATCGAACGAGGACGAGGCCCGGCCCTGAGTCCCCGCGCTCCGCCCGGCCCCTGGGGGCTGGTGGGGGCCCCGGCGGGCGGCCGCACCCCTTGGGAGCGAGGCCCACGCGGGGCGGGGCGGGCGGGCCACCCGAGCCCGGAGTCCGGTCCGGTCCTGCGCTGCCCACTCGGTCCCACGGGTGTGGGGCAGCTACTCAGCTGTTTCTAGCTTCAGTTTCTTCACCTCTAAACTTGGGATAAATATTTTTAAATGACCATTGATTCAAGGCAGTAACCCAAGCGCCGTGTTCAGTACCTTCTGTTTTTCTCATTTTATCCTAAAAAGCAACCAAGCAGCAGAGTTTGACCGTGGCACTGTTTTCTGACACCACCCCCCGCCCCAGCCCAGTACTGTCACCTGTGACCTGCAAATCAGAGCTCGTACCTCCCGGGCTGGTTGTCACAAACACCTGAGATCAAGTGCAAAAGTGTTTCCAGGGGTGACTGACGCACACGGGAGCTCAGAGGTGACATGGTTGAACAGCCCGCGAAAGGTAGCGTCACCCCCGCCTCACAGCCTCACAGCCTGCAGGGGGCTGAGCAGGGCGTCTGGAGTCAGCCTGGGTCCTCTGGCCCGAAAACTCCGCTCAGACCGCGAGGCCAACACGCTTCCTGTTGCCGGAACCCTCCGTCCCCTTCGCTCATCTGTCACCCGCCCACCCGCCTTGGCGGAGCCCCCGGCCCCCCGAACCAGCCCGCGTCCAGCCTCGCTCTGGCTCCCAGGCCGAGCCTCGAGGGAGGAGGCTCCAAACCAGACGCAGCGTCTCCGTCCCTCGAGGCCGGAGGCTGAGTCACTCCGCTGCTGCTGTGGGCCGGAGGAGCCCCAGCAGCGACCACAGAGGCCGACTGTCGCCGCGGAGAGCCGGGCAGTGGTCGCACGGGGGAGGGGAAGTCGGCGGCCGGCCTCTGCGGCCCGGCCCTCAGCGCCTGGGCCTCCCGCCCCGCAGGCGCGCTGGCTGCTGCCACCAGCGGCCCCGAATGCTCCTCACGGCATCTGAAACTAGCTTGGGAGACACGCCGGGAGGGACACAGGACGTGCCCGAGGTCGCACGACCAGGGAGACACGCCGGGAGCGACACAGGACGTGCCCGAGGTCGCACGACCATTAACGTTTCTAGCATAGCGCTGTTCTGCGTGTGTTATTCGCCCACACAGCTGGCCGCCTGGCCCGGGCTTCTCCCCGCGGCCGTGGGGTGCGGGCGGCAGCGCTGTCCCTGCAGCGTGGGCCTCACGCTCGGCCGCAGGCAGCACCTGGCGGCGAGGACAGCTGTGATACGCCGCCTCCCTCCGTGTCCATGTAAAAATCACACATGGCGGCGGTTAATTTTCTGTGTCCACCTGACTGAGCTAGGACGCTTAGGTGACACGTTGTCTCTGGGAGAGGCTGGCGTCTGACTCGCTAGGCTGAGTGAGGATCCGCCCTCAGCAGTTTGGGGGAATATGGTCCAGTTCGTCGAGGCCCGAATGGAAGGAAATGGTAAAGAAAGGGTGAATTCTCTCTCCCTCCTTGAGCCGGGCATCCATCTTTCCTGACCTCAGAAGTCCGGGCACCTGGTTCGCGAGCCTGCAGACAGCAGGTGGGGCTTCTCGGCCTCTATCATCTATCTGTCTGTCTGTCTGTCTGTCTGTCTGTCTGTCCATCTATCATCTGTCATCACCCGTCTGTCTGTCTGTTTATCTGTCTGTCTATCCATCTATCATCACCCGTCTGTCTCTGTCAGTTCTGAGTCTCTGGAGAACCAGGACTGATGCAGAATGCTCTTGCCGTAGGGGAGGAATCCGCGGGGACAGCGAGTGGCTTCTGCCGTCACACTCACGGCGCTGCCCCGTGTGTCTTGGCACAGGTGTGACAGGCGTGGGAGCTTCACGAGTCCTCAGCGACAGCACAGCACACACTTCCCCCGAAGCAGCCCCTTCCCACAAATCCTGACATTTTACCAGCTCACAAAAACAGGTGGGAAAGAGCAGCAGTCGGGTCGTGCCCCCGGGAGCCGCGGGCCTCGCTTCGGGCGGGCGGGGTGCTGAGGACCCGGCTCACGCGGTCGAGCGACATGCGAAGTGACCGCGGGAGTCCAGGACTCAGCTTCCGCCGTTCGCTGTGCTGCGGCCGACTGACCGCCACGCAGGGCATCTTTCCCACGCCGGGGTTTGCTGCCCCTCTCCTCTCGGGCCACACAAACAAAGGAGCTGCTGACTGTGCCGTTTGTGTCAGTCGACGGGGGACTTGGCTGGTCGGGTGTTGGACGAACTGGCTTTGACCCCACCGATCCGAGTGTCTTCACTCCCCTCCCCTGCGAGCCCGTCCGAGCACTAGCGTCCCCTCAGTCCTCCTTCCCCGGCCACGACATCCACGTAAGGGCGACGGGCTGGTGGGGGGCGGGCCAGGCGAGCTCCCGCTTGGTGGCCCCGACACCCCGCGCCTGCAGCGCCCGCGCCAGCCGGGCCTGGCCCGCACCCCACGTCAGCTGCGACCCAGCAGCACGGGCCATGGGCGGGGCCTCTCCTGTGAGTTCCAGGGTTCGCCAGATTTTCCCCCAAATTAAAAGAACTAACAAACTGTATTACAAAAACAAACAGAATTTGTTTTCCCTTTTAACAAATAAAAACTAATTTATGCTGCAGCTCTGTGCCCCGAATCAAGCCAACCGCTCGAGTCCCTGCCAATACTTCTCTGTGTTAACTTCTCGAGTTCACCGAGCTGAGCCCTCGCTGCAAAAAGTATAGGGTTTGCAAGCCACTAATTGGCCTAAAATGCTCGTCTATTTTATATAAACACACAGCATAGTATCAAAAATAGAGTTGCATTCATTAGCCTAAAAATCCAGCTTCCCATGTGAAGCCTTTTTTTATAGCCCTCGAGATTCAGGCCTGCCTCCGGAGGTAAAGGGAAACTTGTTTTTCAAACGTGTACTCTGTAATTTCACATAAAAAAGAGACGGCTCTGATTTCTATTTCTGCTGATTAACGTGTTTTATGAGCAGCGAGGCAGAAAACAGAACACTTTCCCTTGGCTGTTCAGTGACAATATTATCAGGAATGTGAATCTGAAGTTACTCAAAAACACAAAATGACAGCAACACCGCCAATAATAATGGAAGGGAATAGATGTGTTCTCGTGGGCTCTGCACAGGTGACGAAACGCGGTCTCGTTGGCAGAAGCTTTCCTGACTCTCCCCTTCCACCGACCGCCAGGTGAGGCCGAGCAGCTCCTGATGCCTACTAACTAGGAATCCCTGTGCGTCCGCTCCTCCAGGCTTCCTTACACCTGGGGGTGAGACGTGGGGGTGAGACGTGGGCCCGCCGCCTTTGTCACCTGAGGTCTCTCACCCCTCCCCCCCCCCCCGTGGTCTTGGTTTCGTAGTGTCACACCCATTTCATGGCTTCACAGCCTCTACTTCCTGTCTTCAGAACAGGAATGACCTCGGCCCCCACTCATGAGAAATCGCCTCCCACCCACGTGGACGAGTAGTTTCCAGCAGGCTGCGTGGGAGTCCCACGTGCCCGGGAGGACTGGGCTCCCCAACCTTGGAGAACCCATTGTGCTCGCCGGTGAAACCATCGGCGATTTGTCTTCCTGCCTTGTTATGAATCTGCAGACTCCCCTTGACACACTTTGCATCACGTTAAATGTATCTCTTTGAACATACAAATGTATCTGTTTGAACATATAAATGTATCTGTTTGAAACATAAAGGTATCTGAACACATAAATGTATCTGTTTAAACACAAAAATATATCCGTTTGAACACATAAATGTATCTGTTTCTCTGAACACATAAATGTATCCATTTGAACATAGGCCCCTCTGCTTTGCTTTTCCAGCCTCAAACAAAGGGGGCCATTGACACCACCGATAGCACCGCACTTAACAGTGAGCACCCTTGGTAGAGTTCTGTCTCCCTAATTTTTAAACGGTTGCCAGGGCCACGCTGGTGCACTTGCAGTGATAACTTTCCGTTGGCTGATCCAACAGCGGTCCTTCTCCCTTTTGAAAATCATGGCTGATTAATCTAATGCAACAGCTGCTGGTGATCATGTGACTGATACGTTTTTAAAGACAGATGTTGAGTATTAAAGGTGGAGCCCTTCAGTTTTCTCTCTTTTCCATGAATATTTTTGAATGGCTTTCTTTTTCCCATTTTCCACCTGTTTTTCTCTTATTTTTTTCTTTTCTCGTCCTCTTTTTCCTTTCTATTGTTGAGCACAAATAATTTTAATAAAACAAGAATATATGCGGCACCCTTCATTCTCCAAAGCAAGTACTGAATTAAATTAATCTTTGATGGCGAAGAGTTTAATAAATTCTTTTTTACAAAATTGCTACCAACTCTTTTGGGTCAGGGACACGAACCAAGGGATTTTCTGCACATAGCCCTTTTTGCACACGGTCCTTTTTTTGGCACACGGCCCTTTTGCGCACGGCCCTTTTGCTCACGGCCCTTTTGCGCACGGCCCTTTTTGCGCACGGCCCTTTTTGCTCACGGCCCTTTTGCGCACGGCCCTTTTTGCGCACGGCCCTTTTTGCTCACGGCCCTTTTTGCGCACGGCCCTTTTTGCGCACGGTTCTTTTTGCGCACGCCACCCCATCCCCATCTCCGTCTTTGCACTGGGCACCGGGGCTTTGGGTGGGGCCCCCTTTTCAGTTCCTATAAGCAAGCTGAGTTCGCGACACCGTTTAGGTGTTGAGGAATAGTGGGTTCCCCGGTGACAGCATCGTGAAAGGCCCCCGGGTTCTGAGCACGCCCGCCCGCGTCTTAACCGGGGAGCTCACTCCAAACAGCTCCGGCCCCCGCGTTCGGGTCTGTCACCGTGTCCTTCCACGGACGAACCCCCCACGTGACAGACGTTTTCAAAAGACTCGGACGCAGCCCCCGGAACTCTGTGTCTCGGGGGCTTTCGCCATCCCGTCCTTTCACCCGCGGGCTCCTGGCTGCCCCTCGCCGTGCCCCGCAGGTCGGCGGGGTGACCTCTGCCGTGACCCGGATGCGCTCGGCACGCGGTGGCGCTGGCAGAGCCCGCCGGGAGGCCGCCGCCGCGCCCGGGGCGCAGCTCAGCTTCAGGGGACCGCGGCGCCGGGCGTCCCCGCGGGAAGGGGGGACCCGGGACCCCCGGTGGTGCAGGTCGAGGCTCGGCAGCGAGGGGTGATTGACCGACACAGGCCTCGGCCCAGAGGGCTCCGGAGCGGCGCGTGCACCGGGTGGTCGGACCCTCTCAGTGACTGTCGCTCGGGGGCCCCGCAGGGTCCTGCCCGCCCCGCTGGTCACCCGGCGAGAGTGGAAAAGCCATTAGCGCCGCGTGAACGACACCGCCACGCAAGCGGTGCGGCCCGGGCCCGCGCTGAGCACCGCGCGCTCGCGCCGGCGCTGCGCCCTGCCGTGGCCCGCGGAGAGCCGCGGTAGCACTCCCACTTCGTCCAGAGTGGACCAGTGACCCATCAAAGTGGGGGAGCAACTTAAGTTTTCTGCGAACAACGGTATAGTACTGGCAAGCACGGTTCCGGTCCAGCTCATTCCTTGGGGGACAGCTGCTCACAGGGAAGGCGCGGCCGCACACGTTCGGCTTGGGGCTGCTGCGCTTTCGTTTCATGGGAGACACGATCTCATCTCCGCCTGCAAATCTGTTAACGCGGGTCCACCGTGGGGACGGTGACCATCTCTCCAGAGTGCACTGGAGAACACCTCTCGATAAGCCAAATGAAAAGGAAGGTCCCCCAGACAGGTGACAGCTTAGTCACACCAGTCCAGGCAGGAGGGGCGAGAGGATAAAGTCCCGATCTAACAGGGGTGGACCTTGTCATCGGATAGGGGGACACTCGGGAGAGACAGTGACCCACCCAGAACTGAGCTCCAGCAAAAGTATTAGTCCCAGTTGCTAGGGAACGAAGGCTGGCTGTTGGCCATTCCCCCTCGCCAGCGGCCACGCCAGCCCGCACGCGTGCGTGTGGCCGGGACCTGCGCAGGCCACGGTGACGTCGCCGCGGGCCCTCGCGCCGGGCAGGTCCCCCCTGGCTGACGTCACCGCCGTGGGCGCAGCCACCTCAGCAGCCCAGCCCTGGGCTCAGCTCCTTCGCCAGCGTGGACCAGCACTGGGCGCTTGGGCAACCCCCTCCCTGCGCCTTGCCCCGCAGAAGCGGGTGGAAGACGGGGTTCGTTCTGTGTCACCTTCTCCCAAGGACCACGCCCCCCGCCTGCCGTGGTCCAGCGTCTGAGAGCGCTGCCTCGCAGAATCTACTCGGTTTTATGACCGTGTCTGTGTCAGGGACGCACGAGGTGCGGGAGGGAGGTGGGGGTTGGGGGAGGGAGGGTTAAGGTGCCCACAGGACCCCACGCGTTGGAAGCCAAAGCTGAGATACACAGGTCGTTGCCCATTGTCCGATGTGGTGGGCCACCCAACCCCCGCTCGCTCGGATGGCTCAGTGACGATTTATTTAAAGAATCTGCCCCATTTCTTGATGAGAACTTTCCTCTCATCTCTTCTGAGACTTAGAGCCAGGTCAAAGCCACCACACCTCGGCAGGTGTCTAAGTGTCGCGTGTGTTCACATCTCCTGTTTGTTCCAATTCGTGCAAGTGGATCTTTTCTTGTTTATTTGAAAACAAAACAAATCAAAACAGAACGACCTTTGGGCAGAAAAGTAGCAAGGAAGAGGCATAAAAAAATGCAAATTAAAGAAAATAAAGCTCTCATGAGACGCTTGATGCTTCAGAAACAAAATTACATAAACTCTACACAACCAATGGAAGCAGAATACACAGTTACAATGAAATAGTTCAAAGAGAATTCTGGTTTCTTCTAGAATTCGACTTCAGTCTGACATACTCGTAATCCCTGTGAAGACAGAGGGTGGCATTAGAATGGTAAATTACAGTAGACGATGTCTTCCAGTGTGGGTCTCATAAACTCACTCAGCACAGCAGGTGTAGCTTAAGTATAAACTCAGAATTTGCAGGTCTAGCTCAAATTTTAGGAAAGCGGATCCCACGTTAGGCCAGACAGACCTGAAATGACCTACTATAAAATGTAGCTTTTTTGATAGTGAGTTGTTTCTGTCCAAGGAATAATAATAACCTTTGGATAAGGAAATAAGATAAGTCTTCCAAGTTCCCTTTAGAAGTGCAGGTGTCACGCCACTAGTGGGACTAGATGTGCAGCTGTTACTAGTAATTACATCTAGTACGTACTACTGTATACTAGATACGCACAGGAAGTAGTTATATATGCCTATTTCCCAGAATTTGAAATGGAATAGAGTTAATTCATCTATACATGTATTTCGAAGAAAATAATGACTTTAAGGGTTTACCTAGAGTCAGGAGACACAAAGTCTCAGTATAATAAACATATTCACCTGAACTCAATAATTCAGTGCACTTAGAAGCACAAAATAAGCAGCTAAGGTAATTGGCTACAGCAAGACACTAACAACCTGGTTTCTGCTCACGTGGAGGAGTTTTGATGACAGAATCAGAAACCTTCCAGGGAGCCAGACCCCTGGAGGGCCAGCCCATGGGGGATCATGGTCAAGCAATCTGAGGTCCGAGGGTAGCTCCCGTTTCAGCTACGGGCTGGTCCTGGCCGGGCGGTCTCCAGCCCCCAGTAAACATCCCTCCAACAGTGAACTTACCACCTAACAAGCCACCGACAGCTTCAGAAATTTAGAAAATGCGCCTTAAGGCAGGCATACGTGGTTTAGCAGGAAAAGCACGAAGTGGGGTTCGACAAGTACTGAATTGAAAGTTTGTCACTTCCTGGGTTCGTCACATGTCAGATTTAACAATATGTGCCCGTCAATATCACTTGTACTGCTTGGGAGAAGATGAAATGAGAATGCGATTGTTATCTTCAGCACAAATAGTGAAGAAACCGAAGCTAAGAAAAGTATTAAAAATGGCTCAGTGTCACACGGGTGGTGACAGCAGAGCCCGTGTCCAAGCCGTGACCCCTCACCCCCCACCCCCCACCCCCCACTCTCAAGGACAGCTATCAGGAGCTCTTTTAAATACTCTCGAACGTGCCACGTACTCGGCTCCGGGTGACATCTTATAGGTCAAGAGGAGAAAGGATTTGCTGCGTTCTCCAGAGGCAGTGAACGAATCTCTCATCGGGAACACCTGGGGGTGACAGCCTGAGGTTCCACCCTCCCCCACAGCAGAGTGGCTTCTTCCTAACCATGTCTTTCCACCCAAGCAGCGTCCCCAGTTCTTCGGGAAAACCAGCCCTGGGTTCAGCTGCCCTAAGCCCCCCGCCCACGGCAGGGGTGCTCGTTCACACGGGAGACCTGTCAACTCGCTACCTGTAAAACTGAGGACAGACTCCTTGTTTTACAAGGTGCTTCAGATCAGATGCTTGTTTTCCACGCATTGATGCCATCTGTGCCATCAGCTGAAATATTTGTAACAAGAGGAAAGTGATCATTTAAGATCCTTTGTTGCATTTTTTTTTAATTGTAGCTGCAAAGATTTTACGCCCTTTATCTGCCCTGTCCCCGTTATGTTAATACCTAGAAGGAACGTGGGAATTTGATTCACTCTTAGGCGTCTTGCACATGCCAGGGAGAGAAGAAAATGTGCGACAGTTACTTCTCTACAATCTTCAAAATGAAGGATGGCGATTGTCCTAGAGGTGCCGTCTTTAATAAGTTCAGGTAAAGACAGCCCGCAAGACGACTCTGACAGGCTACCACCCCCGGGCAGAAGAATCACAGCACCACCAATCTCGTCTGGGTAAAACGCTCATGAAAAATCTCTTTGCAACAAAAATGTTAACATTGTGCAAACGAGCATGAGATTTGATAAAAATCCTGCAGATGAAGTTTCCTACTGCAACCCAAGCATTTTCAAGATCCATGTGAAACTGTCTATAAAGGAACTCCTGCCACAGGATGAAAACAGTGGTTTCAGTGAACCCATCATCCTTGGGCTCACTTCGAGCAAATTGCTTACAAATGGAAATATTTGGTTAGTGTCTTCTCTGAACCACACAAGGTGATAGGTCCTGTGGAATAGATTATCTTACTGAAGCCTCACAAAAATCACTTCAAAATACATATTTATTTATTCATTCATTCGTTTGTTCAACCAAAATTTTATTCCTCTCCTGCGATGTACCAAGCACTATCGTACACACTCGCTATACATTAAACATCTCTGCACACAATGACTTACGTTTTAGTGGTGGAAGAGAGAAAATGATGTAATAAGTATGCATGCGACACACTCAGAAAGGCTAAACATTATGGAATAAAGAAAAGTAAATAAAAGCCAGGTGGGTTTGGAGGGTAGAATGGGGACCGGTTTGCCTGATAGGGAGCATAGTCAGTGCAGGTCTCGTGCAGAAGGTATTTGGTCACATTTGAAAGGGACAAGAAAGTTCGCGGTGACATCATCATCTGTGGGAAGATGTCCCAGCTCCAGGACATGGCTCATGCAAAGGAGTCACATCCTGTCTGTGAAGCTCCGGGCACAAAGAGCCTAGGCCAGGTTCACAGCCACTAGGGCTCACGCCAGCAACAGGACACCGCACGTCAGTGTCACCGCGGGTGCCCCCCAGGCTTGTGACACCCTCCCCCTTTCGGTTTCTTCACAGCTTCTAGAAACTTGCTGCTTCCGAGTGCATACGCTTCCTGCTAACAGTAATCACTGATAATTTTCAAGTCTTATTCTGTGCTAGCCGCCACTCTGTGTTATATACACATAGATAATCTCCTTTATTTAAACTCGCCACATGCCCATGAGGTTCGTGTTAAAACCACTCATAGCTGAAGCAGAGCGTGAAGGAACTTGGCCAAACTCTCAGGAGGAACCCAAACTCGATGCTCTCGCCCTGAAACTTGACGTTTAACCACTAGGCGTGTGTGGGGACACAGCAGGCCTGTCCTCATGTTTCCTGGGGTGCTTCTTTCTAAGGGTAATTGTTTTATTTCTCATAAAACTTTATACTTTATTTGGTATTTTCCCTAAGCGCTGCATCACGATAATAGACATCCAAAAACCCTTGCTCTCCTACTCACTCCATCCAAGCCTTTCCCTGACTAAATGGCCAGTCCCGGAAGCTAATACGAGGGAAGTTATTAATAGCTAAAACAGGGATAACTTGGAATTCCCCTAGTTTGCCTTCACCCGTTCTCACATTTGAAAGAGCCAAACACTACATAGCTGTGGAAAATGTAGGCTCCATAACAGGATTGAGAGTGAATATAATCTTGACTTCGCTGATCTCAGATTACACCCTCTGAAGAAACATCTCTGCTATCTGTGAAGGTCACACACTAAAAGCACTCAACTTATAAACCGCTCAACTTATATGAGTCCCTTCCGTTCCAGCTGGGCCTTATCTTGTGCCTAGAGGCAGAGAACTAGCACCGGCCCTCCTCGCCATTCTTCTGGAAAACATCCCATCCTGTGTTTTCAATTACAGGATTTCCATTGCAATAGTTACAGATTTATACAACTGTGACTCCTTAGCCAATCCGCAGTCATAGATTTACACGACTGTTTCCTTAGCCAATCACGAGTCAATGATTTACATGACTCTGCCTCCCAGCCAATCAGGTTATGACTATTGATTGGAGTAGCCTGCCTGATTCAACCAGCGTCCTGTCCTAGGATTTTGGAATTTGGGTACATTACAAATCACTCCTAGTCCCAAACTGTTTGCAAAGCTCGGGGAGGTGTGTTGCGGTAGCTCTGAGGTGCTAATACCTACTTACTGTGAAGAGAACTCGAGTGTCTGAAAAAATAAAGTCAATTCAAAGAGAATCTGAAATGAGGGAACTGGTGAATTCTGGCCACTTTCAAGTGCCCGAGGCCAGCTTCACCTTTGCCACCTGCAAGTTGGAAGCAGGATGGGGGTGGGGGGGGTGTCAGAGCCGGCCTGCCCAGGAAGTCCCCTTAGATACCCCCTTGGGCTTCACCAGGGGGACTCTGCAGGCAGAAACCCAAGGTGTTTCCTTTTAACTCCGCAGCCTTGAGCTATGAGTGTGAGAGGGTCAGAGAGAAGCTCCCCCCCACCCCCCGATGCCTGAGAACCTCAGGGCTCCTGCACAGCACCAATCTGTCAAGTCAGAGTCAAGTTGTTTGCAGCTTTGGCAACGGCACGTTGGAAAGAACGCGACACTCTGTAGCTGACGGTGACAGCAGGGGTCAGAGGGAACACATCTTACTGGAATCACGAAGTATCTGGAGACCGGCAGCAGTAACCCCGTGAGTCTCGGGTAGTGCGTGGTGGAGGCTGGAGGAACTGCTTTGCTGTTGGCGTCATCGTACAAACACGAGTCGCTAAAAACTAACATGACACACTATTTTCCATCGAGAACTAATAAAACACAGGCTCTGCTAGTGTAATTTTATGCTTAAAATGTTTTTTTTTTTTCCCATAAAATTATACACACTGTGGTTTGAGAAGATTAAATTGTATACAAGAGTTCATAAATAAAAGAATATTCTTCTCTCCTGGTTCTACTTCTCAGAAATCATTGCTTTTTAAAATTTTCATTGTGTCTTTTCTACATTTTTCAAATACTGTATCTCTGCAGCTGCTTATTGATCATTCCACCTGTGGCATGATTGATTGATTTCTTTTTAGGATTCTCCCTACCTCCTCTATGCACTATGAGTATATGGCTCCTGTATTGGTATTCCAGTAGAAAGAAAACAGTTGGCATGGAAGATTCTGGAAGAATAGTCCGTCTGACTCGCACCAAAGAAATAGTTGAGGGTACAACCGGGATGTTTCCCAATTTCTTAATCCCACGTTTTCCCACAAAGTCTCGAGACATTTGTTACTTTTGTTGTCCCCATCGCTGTTGTTAAAGTGGCAGAGCAGGGACTCCTTCGCTCGGCCGTCCCGTGACCCAGCCTGAGGCCACGCGGTCGCCGCCGCCGGGCTGCCGAGGGTTCTAGCTGTGCCTTCCAGGAGCCCTGGGACCCCCCCCCCCCCACACACACACACAGACACCTTGATTCGAAGGAGCTTGTTCGTCTGCCTAGAAAGGAGGGCTTTCAGCCTTCACACGAGAGCCGGCTCCGGGTCACGCCAGGTGCTCGGGTGGCCGTGAGGCCGGTGGCTGCGCCTCCCGGGAGCGTGCTGGTGCCCGGGCCACACGGAAGGGGCCGCTGCACGAGGGCTGCACGTGACTTTGGGAAGAAAGCAGCTGCTCCGCACCATTTCCCCGGGAGTCGCGCCGGGGAAGGGAGGTCGGCCTCTGTCGCGTCCCGGGAGGTTGGGGTCAGCGCCGCAGGGGGGCAGGGGACCCGAGAGGCGGAGCTTGGCAGCCGTCGCCTTCCCGCTGCGCCAGCTGGAGGGAGCCGAGCCCGCGGCGGGGCCGCAGGTCCCGGCGAGCAGCAGCCGCGATGCTCCGCGGAGCGGCGCCGACCGCAGACGGCAGCAGACGCCGTGCCACGCTCGCCCGGGCTGGCGACAGCTCCTGGGACCCCTCAGAAACACCTCGGGGACGGGGCGGGGACGGGGCGGGGGCGGGGCGGGGAGGCTGACTGCAGACCGAAGCCCGGCAGCATCAGCATCCGGCCCGTGAGAGCGCCGTGGAAATGAGTTAATTTCAGGTTTTATAGTAGCGCCCGAAGTTCGTTCTTGTCTTGCAGGAGCCGAACCCCGTGGGTGAGACGCTGAGCGGTCTCTCTCCTCTCGTCACATAACCACAGCACACACCTGAGAGCAGAGTTTCTACTAAAAATTAAGAAAACAGAGAAGATAAACATGCTCTTGGTACTTCGGGCTCATTTATTCCCTAAGCCCTGAATTGAGCCCAGCGGCCTACCCGAGCCTGGGATGGCTGTTCCCAAACACACCACGCCCACCCTTCTCTCCTTTATCCACCTTGAAACCACGAAAGCTAAAACAATTACATGTTTTTTATCTGTACAAAAATTTCTGTGAAAAAAATAACATTTTAGGAAAAGATCTAGTAGGAAAGTGAAAAGGGATAAAAAAGCGAAGTATAAAGAGTTCGATGGGGATTTTTTCAGGTGAGTGTGACGTCAGCGGGCCGACCAGCTCGGTCGGCCTCACAGGTGCTGTGGGCCGGAACCGGCGCGGCTTGTCCGGGTCCCTCTGGGCTCGGGCCTCCTGCGAGGCTCCCAGCCGGGTGGCGCTTCGGCTTCCGCCGTCGCGAGGGTGAAGCACGGGGACCACTTGCAGGTCACTCGAGCGGCTGGTGGTGGGCGTGCGTCCCACTCCGTGGAGCCTGTCCGCACGCGCTTCGTGGGTGCCATGGTGGTGGCATCCCCTGCAGAGTGACCCACCAGGACAGAAACCACGTTTCCTGGTGACCTAATCTTGGGAGTGCCCCCATGACCTCTACCACTTTCAGTTTGCTCGAGTCAAGTCGCCAGGTCCAGTGACTTAACTCGCGAGGAGGTTACGACACAAGAGTGTAAATGTCCGTTGACGAGGACAATGGGGCCCCTTTTGGGGGCCGCCGATCAAGGTCTCTGAGACAGGGAGGACTCCGGATGGAGGGCTGAGCACGGTGACGCGTGTCCTAATTATGACCTCCGCTCACACCGTCACCGTCCTCACCGTGGACGCCACGGCCTCGGCGGAACCCTCTCTGTCCATTTCCGTCACCTCCCTTCAGGTCGATGACAGTCACCTCCGAAATGGCACTCAACCAGCCACCCGGTCAGTCCACCTCTCACCCTGAACCGCTGACCCCTGTGAACCCCCAGCCCGGCCGCCCCGCGCCGGCCGCGTCTGCTCCTCCCGCCGCCTTCACGCCCCGCCTTTGCTGTCCGCGTACGTCGTCCTCTTGCCAGGATGCTCCGTCCCCTCGCGCCGACCCACGTCCCCGGCGCCTGCAGTTGCCGTGCACATCTGTAAACGGAACTTCCCCCGCGGGTCCCGCTTGCCTGGAAGACACGGAGTCTCCGTCTGCTCGCAGCGGGCTCTGGCCCTAACGCGAAGACACCGCGAACCCTGAGCGCGTCGGAGCACCGAACCCCCGGAGCCCGCGAAGGCCGCGCCATCGGGAAGCCCCGGCGTTCGCTTCCCCCCGCCAGGCAGGGGCCTCGGCTCACTCAGCACGTCGTCCGGAGCTGCTGCCGGACCTCGCCAGCCCGTCACCAAGAGCACTCGCCCAGCACTTCGCGACTTGCGACTTGCCCCTGTCGGGGACAACTTGCTGAGTTCCCTCGCCCGCGTGTGGCCCCTGCCCTGCCGGCTGACGAGACCCACTGCAGAGGTTTGCCCCCGTCCTGGCGCTGCTGGTCCGCCTCGTGCGGCCCCCGCAGCCTTCTCATGCCCGAGCTGTGACGGCCACCGCCCTCCGCCCTCGGCCCCGAGCTCACCGCGCCGTCTCCCGCCACCAGAAAACGCCGGGAAATAAACGGGCCCCCACCGCAGACGCGTCCAGTGGGAGAGTGAACAGCTGCTCGTTTTGCGACCTCACGTTGTAACCGAGAAAGGACGCATCATGAAGGTGTCCATTTCCTTCCATAGCGGTTTAGGTACCAGGTCGTCAGGCACCGACTGGAATTTTTAACTTATTTCACCCGCCCAGCGAGTGTCCGGCCGTCAGCTGCAAAGGCATCTAAAGGTCGGAGGCGGCCGTGCGTCCTCGGCTTCCTCCCCGCGTGGCAGCGACGCCCGGCCGGCTGCGGGCTGTGTCCACAGGCACAGAGACGCCTTTCTGAAGAGCACAGCGGATCACGTTCCCCCAAAGCCTGAGATCTGATCGCTCTTATTATAGTAGCGCGAAAAGCGACAGATGTCACCGGCGGTCGTTAGAGGACTCTGCTTGGCTTTCCACAAGGAGCTCCGGCATTTCCCCGGAGAGCTCTCGTGGTTGTAAACTCCGCAGTTTGAACATGCATCGCGACAGAGCCCCCGTGTCCTCGCTCTGAGAGCGACTCTCAGGGACGAAAGCAGAACCGGGACCCGAGCATCCTCGCGGAAACTCACGGGACGGCAGCGTGGGCGAGAGCGCCGGCCCCCCGAGCCGCCTTGTCCCCCCGCCCCGCCCCCTCCTTTCTCTGCTGCGTTCAGGCCATTTAATTCTGCATCGAATTTTAACCCGTGAAGCACGCCCCTTCCTGCGGCCCTGAAGCATGTGCGAGCACTTGGCCAGCGGGGGCCTCTGCCCGGGGGCGGGGTGGACAGGGCAGGCTGCCACCTCGACAGCACCGCGGCTCTGTGCGACCTGGGCTGCTCGCGCGGGCGTTCTCCGCGTGGGTCCCGCTGCCCGCGCCCGGAGACGCTCGCGAGTGCGTCCAGGGGGTCGTGTCTTCCTATTACTTGGCATTGAGTTTTCAGGAGCATTTGCACGGGGAGGGGAGATTTACAGGGTTCTGAAAGTATTCACAATCTGCTTTCCTAGAGGGAACGAGAAGAATGAGTAAACTTGCCTAAAGAGGATGGGGAAGTGACGTCCCCTGGAAAATGTGACTAAGATCCATTAAAATGATACTGGATGGTGATGGGGTTGTAGAAAGTGAGAAGGATTGGTAAAAATACAAATTTGGCTGCTAAATAGATAGTAGCTCTTCTTCCCGACTATTATGTATATTCTTCGAAAATAAGAAAAATCTGTTTATGAGGAAGAGTTTTTCTTACCTTAGGGTCAGGGGGAACTTTAGATTTTAAAATCAGCATCTAGGATAAAAATCACGTATAGTTAAGAACAACCCTCGACAATCCTTTAAGCAGTTCCTTTGTGGGGGTCCTCGGAGGGGAGAAGGATTAAAGTCATTCCCCAAAACTTCCCATCACTTTTTCCTTGTATCACCTTTTCAGGTTTAAGCATGTCTGTTGTTTAATAGAAGGAATGCAACCCCTCGACGGTGGAGCGCTCGGGGTAAATACTGTGCTTCACTGACTCTGAGATGCAGGAAACATCTCTGAAACTGAGACGTGTCTACGATCGATGGTGTTTTATATTTTCTTATCACTTCAGACAATGGTGCTTTGTCTTACCATTAATGGTCCACTAGATTGGAAGAAAGACAGTGGTTATATCCATACATGATAAATATGTAAGTAAATGTTGGCATGCTGCTCTGAGGGTTAGAAATAAATGCCACTCCTGTGCATGTGGTTTTCTGGAAAAAAAAAAGAAAAAAAAAAGGCTACATTCCCACTATGACTCAACTTTGACTCATAGTATCTGGCCTAAAGCATTGTGCCACACGGGTCGTCATTGAAGGCACTGCCTGTTGAGTAAACGTGTCCACAGACCAGTCACTCGGCTGATACTTACTGAGCTCTCATCGTGTGCTTGACGTCGCTCTTCGTGCCGGGCTGGAGCAGCAAATGAAACAGGTAAAAGCTCCAATTTTCAGAGATTATTTTCTCTAGTGAAAAAAGAAAAAAGAAAAACAAGTCTCAAATGACTCAAATTATAGGGTCCTCCTTTTAAATGTGGAGTCTGGGGGTATATATCTTGTTCTCAGACCATGTCTTTATATTTTACTTAAATTCCAGTGAAAGTTAGCTCGAACCGAGCTATTATTTTGAAGGAAATATGCTCTTCTTCCTTTTCTCAGAAGCAGTTACTAATCAAAGGCTAGGTTCCCAAACTTTGAGCGTACACCTTGGTTTAGAGCCGTCCCTCTACCGGTTCTGCGACAGCGACGTGTTGCTGTTTCGTCTTCGACATAGTATTTCCTGGTTCTTGTGAGGATGAAAGGCAATGGTATATCTGATCATTGTGTGAAAACAATAAAAATAAAGTAAATAATAATGCTATTACACTTTCTTTTTGCAATTAACCAGAATTTAAGCATGATTTTGTGGTGTGATTTTTTTTTTTGAACCAAGACCTAGAGTCTTCTAGGACAGTAAAGAGAAGTATGTCATCAATTTGAAAAAAAAAAAAAAAAAAAAAAACAAGAAAGAGAAAGACATACTATATAGGAGAAGAAAAATGACCAAATCCCAGAAGTAGGAGTTAAGTAAACAGTAGCTTTTACCTGATGGGACCCTTTCCTAAGTGGAGAAACGAGATAGAGTTTACCACTGCTATTGTCACCAAGCAAGTATTAGGTGTCCAGCATTATGCTAAATTCATCACACGAATGATCTCGTCTGTCCTCAAGACAACCCTGTCAGGCAGGGACTGTTATACCAGCTCATGGGGAGAACTCGGAGGCTCGGGGGGGGGGGGGGTTGGCCGCTTTCCCACAGCTGCTACCTCGTCCTCGGTCTGAGTTTTACTTAACGACCAGCAGACTCTCCATCCAGCAAAACGTTCTCGGGTTATCGTCATTTCCTTCCATATTCCTGTCATGATTTGTGGCCCCAATCCCTGCTGTTCACATGTAGCTCGCTTTCACTGTTAATTTTTTTTAAATAATGTTGCTTTGGATCTCTTCATACACACGCATTAAAGAGAATCCCAGAAACAGAATTATCGATTCGCAGTCTACAAACATGTTTAAATCCTGGATAGGGAGCGAGATGATTATTAGGCCAGGGTCAAAGGTCGAATGATACGGACCAGGTTCTTGGAAGGTGGAACACCAAGAAAGTGGGTTAAATTTCACCTGAAAGGGAATCGGTCTTTTCCACGGCCGCCCTCGGTGTTCTGACAGTCACACCACTATTCACACAGATTTCCTTCCTGCTCAGCAAACCCCACGGTGAGGGGCAGCGCCCTCTGAGTCACCCCTTACCCCAAGCCACAGAAAGATGGCGTTACCTGGCACTCCGGTCCCCAGCTGCCCGGGAACTCTCACGAAAGGCACGGAGGACGGATGTTTTCAGCGCTGTCGCCGTTTCAAGGCCGGGGACACGGGCGCTGTGAGCTTCCTCTCGCCTTCCTTCCCCCGCAAGCTGCAACGGGAGGAAGGGACTGACTCAGACGGTCACAGGCCACCTGCCCTGAACAGGCCGTTAGCCCGCCCCGAACGCGCGCTCTGCAGAACGTACGGCAGGGCCTGCTCCGAGCCGAAACGTTCTCCTGTTTCAACACGTGCCTTTTTCACTGAGCCCTGACCCTATGACATCAACGGAATGAATGGTCCTTTGCTCCCGGAAAAGCCGGGGACAGCTTTCCTGCCCTCCAAGCGCCCCTCACAGGCCTGTCCTGCCCTCCAAGCGCCCCTCACAGGCCTGTCCTGCCCTCCAAGCGCCCCTCACAGGCCTGTCCTGCCCTCCAAGCGCCCCTCACAGGCCTGTCCTGCCCTCCAAGCGCCCCTCACAGGCCTCTCGGCCGAGGCCGCAGACAGCGGGGCCGCAGTTGCATTCATTGTTCAGTGAGCTCGTCCACACAGCTCAACCCACCGACAGCAATGAATGTTGATTGTGACCTTTTAAGAAACAATCTCTGTGCCCGGAGGAGGACGTCCTGGGGTGTCCGGCTCCGGCTTCCTGTCTCCAGCGAATTCTGCAGCCCGCCGCGTGGGTGACGGTTAGCCATAGGGTACAATCAACGGTCGATGGTTTTGACTTTAATTCCAAACTCACCGACAGCGTTGAATGTTCACTGAAGCAACCCAAAACTCAGAATTCTGCTGACGCGATAGTATCTGTGAGCCTCAGAGGGGGCGGGAGACAGAAATAACAGAAGAGCTTTAGTCGTACATCTTATGCATTTTAAGCCATTTCAAAAGAATACAAATGAAGAAAGTGTGATTCTTCCAACCAAGAGTTTGGCAAACCTCCACATCACATTGTGCGAGAGAAAAGAATCTGTTTCATTGAGCTAAAAAAAAAAAAAAAAAAAAAAAAAAAAAAAAAAAAAAATGCCCGTCTTGGCTTAGTTCCAGAGGTGAAATCATCTCCCGTGAATGACAGGGTGGATTTGTTATTCCAAGTAGCTGGCCGGATCCAATCAAAACAATATCTTATCATTTAAATACTCCTATGCTTAGAGTAGGTGAACATAATACATTTAAACAAAATTTCCTTAGATTTCCTAAAATCAAATCAGTGTCAGCGTTATCCTTTAGTACTTAATATTTTTTTTCTAATATAGGGTTATAAAATTAGTACTGTTTCCTTTAAAAAAATTCTTATTTAGAAACTACTGAACAAATAATAAATGATGAATCCAGCTCAACACACTTTTCTTAGCTTATGGCACAAAGATCTCATTAATAGCGTGAAAGGTATATACAATCTGTGGTTACTACAAAACTATTTATTTCCAATCATTTTGGATATGAAAATCCCAATACTTTGGGGGGGGGGCTTTCTTTTCATATCCCCTTTCTCCAAAGCAATCATTGTTTGTGACATAGAAATAAAATATGTACCTTAAAATTTTATACATTCTAATATTTCACTCCAAATGTTTTAAACCTACTAATTGTTTAATACTTTCTAGACAAATCATTTACACTGAAACTGATTTTTCAGAAGAAAAGTATTAGTGATCTAGTGGGAGTATGGATTGAGGTGACATTCAGAATATAAAACAGTGATTAATCTCAATTTCGCAGTGTTTAATTCTTTTGAAACAAGCAAATTTTTCCTGCAGAATTAAACTCTTTAGGAGAACGCCTTGTCGGTAGGCATTTCTGGGTTAGTGCTGGGAGGAACATGCTCACGGGGGCGGGAGCTCATCCGTTTGCACTGACTGAGACGGTCAGGTGTTCAAGGGCTAAGGATGGCACGTCAGCCCGTCCTGTCGCCTGCTCCTTGTGGTGTGAGTGTCGGGTCAACACACGGCCGCTGTCAATCACGCCTGCTCACCTCTCACCGCCTCTGCTAACATCAGTAGATAGGGATGCTACGATGGAGGACTAAACTGTGTATTTTGAATCGACACAAAATACTCATTTACCCACTAATAAGCAAAGCTCGAAGGCAGTTACCGTTCACTGCCACACATAACCATATTCTTATTTGTTTTCCAAACTACATTCGTAGAAGTCATTGGCAGAATGTAATTAATGTAAAATTCTTAAATAGGAAATAATTCACCTGTAACAATAAGAAATTACATCAAGGGTCTTGTCAACGTGCCCACGAAGTAGGAACGCTACATACAGTATCTGATTTTCTTCTTTCCTTGGACTCATCTGGACGCGTGTTGCACACAGTTACAGTTTGTCGAAGCCGAAACCTCGTGTCCGAGGAGTTTAAACGTTTCGCAGCCGAAGTGTTCTTGCTGCCAGGCACCCTAGCGTCAAAAAAGAGAATCAACGTTAGTTCCATATAGAAACTTACTCTGCTTGCTGGCTCTCCTCGGTCGTCGGCGAATTCGTGCGTGCATTCGGTCACTGGGTCGTGTTCCAGCCCCACGCCTTCTGCGCCTGTGTTTTCACGACCTCCCGCCTGGCTGTAAGACATCGACCTGCAAAACCGCGGGAGTCCGCAGTACGCGAGCTGCCGTTTTCTGTACGAAAGCGCGCGGTGTCACATTTCCGAGGACACTCTGTTCACGGTTCCAGAATTCTCAGGTGACAGTAGTCATCTCCATTCTTGCCTAATTTCCCATGAATGAAAAAACCCACAAGCGATAGCCCATTTACAGGTAAGTGTCTTCCCAGCCCTTTCCCACGATTTTGGGGGGTCGTGCGGGCAGAACAAGACCAACGTGCATAAAGGCCAGATGGACTATAGCTTTTGTTTCTCCCCCCTCGGCCTGCGACAACATTAAGCGTTTCGGTTCTGCTTACGGTCCGTAGGTCATCAATAATGCAAAGCCATTTCTTCGCTGTGAGCAAGCGGGTCGCAGGATGCATGAAATAGCACTTTCAAGCACGGCAACCCCTAACGCGAAGTGACAGAGGGACGTGGGAGCTGGCGCGACGTGCCTCGCGGGAGGCCACGGGATGCGGGACGCGGCCGCCGTCCGCTTCGGGAACAGATCACGCGCCCTGCCTGCCGGCCTGCGTCTCATGCAAGCGGCGGCCTCCGCCAGCCCTTGCCCAGGGCGCGCGTGGGAAGCGGGGCGGCGCGCGTGGTCTTGACCTACATCGGGCACGCGGGCGTCGGGGGGGACCCGGGGAAGGGACCAGGTTGAGCAAGCCCGCGGGCTCCGCTCTCAATTCTGGCTAATGTCCCGCAGGGCTCTGCAGGAGACGACGTCTCGTGACATCGCTCGCTTTACCATGGCACAAGTTCAGGTGCTCGTCCTGGGTCACTGCGATTGTGTTGCTGTGACTTCAGGCCACTTCAGGAGAAGGAAGGAGAGCATCGAAGAGCTCAGAGGCAGAGAGAGCCAGGCTGGGCACGGGGACGGGCCCTTCTCGACGAGAGTGGAGCGACGGGCTCGGCTGCGACCCTTCCACTCCCGAGAGACTGACACCCCGGGGCGCTGGTGGCTCCGTCCCCCAGCAGCTTCCTGGGCCCCGGCAGCTCCACACCTGTGAGGCGGACTCTCCTCACTTCGCAAAGTGCAGGGATTTGCATGGAGAAGAAAAGCACCACCTTAGAACTACGTGGCAAAGCTACTAGCAGCCGAGAAAAATCGACTGGTTTTTTAAATTACAGTCATTGGGGTGACATTGGTTAATAAAATTACACAGGTTTCAAGTGAACCATTCAGCAGTGCGCCATCTGTGTATTGCACTACGTGTTCACCCCCGAAGTCAAATTTCCTTCCGTCACCCTGTATTCGACCTCGTTGACCATTATTCATCTCCCCTCTCCCCACTCTTTCTCTGGTCACCCCTAAACTATTGCCTGTGTCTATCAGTTTTTGTTTGTTAGTCTTGTTCATTTGTTGCTTTCAGTTTTATATCCCAGATACGAGTGAAATCATAGGGTTCTCAATTTTTTCTGCCTGACATTTCTTTTAGCATGATGATCTCAAGATCCATCCATGTTGTTGCAAATGGCACTATTTCGTCTTTACTTATGGCTCAGTAATTAGTCTACATATTAACTGGATTTATACACAAAGGCCCATATGGTATATATGCTCCAAAATATGTCGCGAGTGACTTAGAAGCATTTTTCACAGACAAATCAGTTCAACTGACAAAGATTGAGCCCTTATATTCTTAAAAGAAAATTGTATCTTCTGAAAAGATCTGAAAATCTATGTAGTAGCTATTTTTATGTTCTTCATTTCTGGAAGTGTCCACAGACATCCATATTTGTTAGAAAACTATGTACTTACTGCCTCAAATATTTCCGGGGTTTAATCGAACAGAGAAGGTGAAAAAAAAAGAACCCCTGTAGCTCCCACACGAACGTCACTTTCGATAAGAGCCTAGAATTATCACTATTTTTGCCTAGAATAATTATCACTATTTGGGCCTGGAATTACCACCATTTTATCCTTACGTGAACCATCGATGACCACAAGCTGGATTAACCCTTTCTCAGCAGAGAACGCAGACGTGCAGACGTAGCCTACAGGGAGGCAGATTTTCTGTGCATGTGAACGGCGGCGATTTAAAAGCTGTGCTCTACCGGGCTGTAGAGTATGAAGCCCTGACAGAGGGAAAGCGCCTTTGGGACCTGCCCGTCACGCACCGGGTGACGTGACCCGTCCAAACTTTAGTTTCTCAGATAAAATCTGGATAATAAAATCATCCTCCCATGCACGAGTTCATTTTTTCCCTAAATGACCCTTTATAGTAGAGATTCTGCGAAGGATGGCATGACGACCTTTTCATTTAAGGGACAGAGGTTTGGATGTAGGTCTCCTAAGATACTAATACCTCTTCCCTCCAAATACAGCTGCTTTCCTACTTTTAAAATTAAAGAGGAGAGAGAGAGAGAGAGAGAGACAGAGACAGAGACAGAGACAGAGAGACAGAGAGACACAGAGAGAAAAACACTAGGTTTCTTTTCTAAACAGCCTCGAAATACATCTCTTCCCCCCCCAACCCAGTGTCCCAGCACCCCCAGTCATACCAGTGGGCAGCTCCCTCCCCTGGGGGCGGTGCCTCCGCAAGGCGGGTGGTTCTGAGGAGGACGGATGATTGACATCTGCGTAGACATCTGTTACTTAACCTTGACCGCTCCTCAGCTTGGGAGCCCGTGACCACTAACCTGACCCAGAGACGCAGAGGGGGCACCACGGGCCTCAGCACGGCCTCTCCTGATCGCCTGTCAAGCAGTTTCTTGTTCTTGAGCTTATGTCATAAATTATTTAAAATCAAACACGTATGTCCTTAGCGCTACGTAGAATTAGGCTAGTGTTTAGATATTATTGTTTTAAACATTCATCAAATATTCGTATTCTTAATGTTTCAAGGTTTGTCTACTGAGAAAATAATTCAGTGTTTCCCCACTCTGAAATTTAGACTTCTTCCTGAAGAAGAAGAAAAAGAACCAAAATATATATACATTACTACATTTTTCCAAAACCCATGAGCTTATTCTGAAGTTAAATTATATTGGGCTATCAAAACTATTCCTCTATGAATAATCAATCATTTAAAGAACCAGTTTACAAGAAAATGTCTTTTTTTTATAGAACAAAACCTCTCTTTTTATAGAAAAGGCCCCAAGGACAGTGTGAAGTGGAGTGAAGCAAATATAATGAAAAATTCAAACCACAGTTGAAGCTAGGATTTTTTCTCAGAGTGAAGAACCATTATGTCAATAGTATAAACATGGAGACTTCTGTCAACTGTGTCAACACCGTGGTCAGCAGAGTTTATTTTTAGCAAAGAAATATGGTCTCCTCGACCAAAGACTTTGCAGGAATGGTTGATTAATCCCTCGATTTGGAAGGGATAGACGTGCTGACTGACAGTCAGAGTAATTTTTAAATTAATCCCCGGTAAATACCACTATGTCGGTAACATAACCTGTCATATTATGCTATTATTATTAATCATGCAAATTAACCTTGGAAAATTAAGAGTAACATGCACATAACAGAAAATAAATATTTTTCTAGGAAAAACATACAAGTTTTTGAAAAGATGGTAGACTTCTTGCTTATACAGATTGTTTAAAATTTGTCGCTGGAGGAGACCAGATATACATAATCAAAAAAACACACGCTAGGGCTTTTTTTTTTTTTCATGTACAACAATCAAATATTACTTTATGGTTATATCATGTTTCATTATAAGCTGAGTGTTGCAATTATATTTTTAGAATATTGATAACATCTTTCAATTTTCTACGCTCCATTCAAAATTCAGTCCATGACCTAGAATCTCCCAAGCTTTCTGACTTCATTCCCCACAAATGATGTTATTTGCATACCTTGCTATTTTTGGAAGAGATTGTGAATGTATTTCTGGCTTCATAAATTATATAAGCATCTGTTCTTTCAATCAACAGGATACCAAATGTTTTTTGCATCAACCTGTGTGAAACAATGTATATAATACAATTTTATTTCCCATGAGTTTTTAGTAAACACTGACTTTGTACTAAAAAAAAAATGTTTGAAAGATTAAGATGGCAGAAGGGGGCTGAAAATAATAAATAAAAAATATTACAAAGTAGAATCTGTGGGAATTAAAAAGGAATTGTGATATAAAAGTAGTTATGATACGTTTCTAAGTTTCTATTTTATACAAAAAATATTCAAATGATGAGATTAGCACAATATGACAATTTTTAAGTACAAATCTTCATTTCTACTAAAAAGCTTATTTCATCTGGCTTTAATATTATATATAAAATACTATATTTGAAAAATATGAAAGTTTGTACAAATTTTTGATATTGAGTTCTGACACTCATTCCATGGCTTTGGTTTATTTCATCAAAATCACCTTTATAAAGATTTATCCTTTAAGAACGAACGACCTAGGTAGACTCAGCCATCCGAAAACCTTAACTAATGCGGCCAGCAGGTAGGTCACTCTGCTCTCTCCACAGGTGACTGTGGGCTGAGAAAGGGTTCCAGCCAAAAGTCAAGCATCTGTTACAGTTAAATATCAAATTGCTCCATAAAACTTTTGAAAATGAAGCACCTTAGCACTGGTTTTTCACCACATGTACGTCACATGATCAACCACCTAAAGGACACATGCATTGATCTGAACCCCGATTAATGACCTTTTCTAGACCTGAGATTCTGTCATTTCTTTAAAGCTTTTATTCTACTTTTATTTTCCTTAATCAAAGAGAATAATTCTATAGGGCATAATTAATATTTCCTTCACTCTACATCTTAAAAAAGAACAAACAGGCCAACACCCAGCATTTAGCGAACAATTCAGTCCTTTTTTTCTTTTAAGAAATATTAATAGATCAGCTTGTTCCTTGAACAATAGAACCATGTGGTAACTTGATTCACTGAAATCATAATTCAGGAGAGAAAGGACAAAAGGCTTCATTGAGACATTACTTCACGTTTGTACCAACATAAGAGTGTTCCTTATTAAATGTGTAGCAATAATTTAGATACTTTAACAATTTTAAACTACTCACTATGTTCTGTATAACCGATTCTCCTTTTCTGCTAAAGAAAGTCGCATAGAAATGATTATATGTTAAAATGGGGGGTGGGGAAGAGAGAGAGAGAGATGAGAAAATGGCTTCACAATAAGAAAGTTTTCTCTCATTTAAATTATTAAATCTTCACTTGGGGGCTGCTTTCCTTTTATATTTGCATATTTGTAGAAAATCAAATGGCTTAAATTTTCAAAAAGTACCATGTGATAAAAGAAAGTCTACCAGAAAAGGAGACAAACCATCTTTGGTGTTACTAAGTAAAAGTGGAAAATTATGATTCTTTGAGTGCTCTGTATGAATTTACTATGTATATTCGTGGTATTCTCCGCCACCACTAGTCCAGCGGGAAGGCACCTAGACCCTGGCAAAGGCATGAGGCAATTGTACCATCTTTTTCAGAGTTATTCCTTTTGGACTTTGTTGACAAGCAGCCTCTCTCCTGTATCAATCATAAATGGTTATTGGAGATGAATGCAGAGGGAAACTGTCACAAATGAACATCTGTAGAACTTTTTAACAGTTTGTTATTCACCACTGATAACAGTGACTTCGTAGCTTATAATTTTTAATCTGTGTAGGTATTAACCAGATAATCTTGGCTCAAAGTCAGTTTAGCTGCTCTTCTCTATATCCCCACTCACACACCAGTTCAACACACCAGTCTTCCCAGTTTCCTGTCTTAAAACTCATTTTTGGTGCTGCCTACGAAGCAGCTGCTGCACTCCAACCTTGACGCCTACGCTTTTCAGTGACGAGGGGACTGCACAAACACTCACACTACTAAATTCCCTCTAGGAAAGGGTCTATAAATGCTTCGATTGGAAAAAAAAAAATTATGATATCAAAGAATTTCAGGCATAAGGGTTTAGAAATGCCCTGAAGTACCTCGAATAGTTTATGGAAAAGGGGGGATTATTGTACAAATAAACAAACACATCAGATAGCCATATGGGATGAAGACAAATATTTAATCTCTAAAAATATTAAATTATATACTCTGTTGACACAGAGACTGAGAAATACTGAATAATTTGGGACAAACTGTCAGATGGTGACAAAGCCGTGGTTACTTCGCACCCCACCCCCTTTTGATCACCCTAAGTACAGAATTGTTCTATTTGAAACACCTTTTTGTTAACAAATTATTAGCTATTTTTTTTTCAAAATTATACAAGAAGACAATACCAATGATGCTCCATCATGTACCCTCAGAATTCAAGGCCATCAGATATTTCCTGTTGAGCTTTAAAATGAGGAGAGGACAGGGAAGTGTCGTGATTAAGGACACGTGAACCAGGAGGATACAGAATTCTAGTTTCATACTGTCTCTTTGTCTATGTGAAACGTCCTTGACAAGCGAATGTAGATACAGATATGCCAGTTCGTTTTAAAAAATAAAAAGCAGATACGCCAGCGATCTTATGAGAGTCCCTGGTCTGTGTGTGTCTGTGTCCACTTCCCACGCTACACAGCAAGGTCCCGTGCTCGCGGCCTGTGTCCTTGCCCCGTGTGCACGCGCAGACGCGCGTGGGTCCAGGATTCGGGAGGTGGGTCGCGGGCCTGGTGGCTCTGCACAGCTGTACCCAGCGGCTGACCAGACACAGTCCGCGTCCCCTCCCCCCTCACGTGCCCGACCTCGTATAAAACACCGTGACCGCAGCACGCTGGGGTCCACGTGCCTGGACGTCCTGGAATCTGAAGTCAAACTCACGGAGGCTAATCGTCCCCAAGGTCGTGACACGGACACGTCCAAAAGCCGTGACGGTGGCACGTGCCCTGGGTCACGGTGCCACCTTCTGAGGCAATCAACGCTGAGAAGCCAGTGGAGCTCAGGTGTGGATAGGGGCACGTTGACCCCAAATCAGCCCATTCGACATGAAGAGCGATGTTGGTAAAGATCTCCACAAGTGGAAACTTCGTTCCACGGCCAATTTAAATAAGTGTGAACGTTTACTTACTATTACTTAAGATGCCGTCAATTACAGACGTTCTTAGAGAAAAGTGTTGTAGCCTTCTTGCATTTTTTTAAATTAAATTCATTTTAGTTAGAAGATATTCCTCCCCCCCCCAAAAAAATACACCACTAGAAAGACCTTTAAAAATACCACAGGATGACATACTCTAGAGAGTCTTCTATTTCCAACACTTCTTTTGCTTTAATTAGATTCGGTTTTCACCAGCATTTAAAAAGCTGGTAACCGTTCCGTCATCACATTATTTTATCTTATTTTAGTTTATTTTAGCTTTCTCTTCAGATCCTACCGATAACGTGGTCATCTGCTCATTGCATTGTGCCTAAAGTTGCATTTTTCTTTAATTTATTTATTTGTATTAGTTTCAAGTATACAGTCCATTGGTTAGACATCTATATAGTTCATGAAATTATCCCCCCAATTGCTCCCTCCCTCCCCTGGCCCTCCACCTAGCCATCATATTAATGCTAACTGCATTCCCTCTAAAAGTTGCATTTCTTGCCGTTACATTGCATTTCTGCTTACTGCACAAAACAAAGTCTGACCAGAAAACAACAAATTATATTATATCGTTACCTAAAAGGCCGAACACCTTCCAAACAGTTTCCAACATACCGACTCGCGAGAGCGATCCAGTTCATTTCTCCCCACACCTCGCCCTGACCGGGTGACCACCTGACCTTGCAGGTGCCACATGGCAAGATTTACAGAGAAATTCTGTTATTCTGGGGGCAAGTTACACAAACACGTCAGGCTTCAATCTATTTGCAGCTTTGATTTTCTGACACAAAAAAATTAATTTGGGCAATAATGTGTCCAAAAATCCCCTCAATTCTTTTTGTTGTTTTAGGGTAACAAACATAGTTAACTAACTGGAATTGTTTTGACCTAAATATTCATTTCTTAAAAACTTATTTTCACATTCTCTAGTCTTCGCTCTGTCTCCTTTCCTAAAATCTCATGAATGATACAAAACGTTGCAAATTTAGACGTGCACGCGCGCACGCACATGCACACACACACACACACACACACACACACACACGCCGTGGCCCCAGCCCACAACCTACAGCTTACAAGGCCGCCCCTCCCAGAAGCGAGAACCCTCCACGAAGGGCTTTCCGATGACCTTGTAAGTGGCCATCGTTTTCCCACACTCTGTGGGAGGCATTCGAGGGCACTCCAGATAAATATTATCATTTCTTTGGGACTAAGAAAAATTAGTATTAAAAGTTAAAAATGTCTATGGGACAAAAGATAGTCACAAAGAAGCCTGTCTCGCGGCCACGGGAACAGCCTGCGGCACATGGCAGAGGGAACGCAGGGGACCCGACTTTCCAACGGCCGTTAAATACAACTTTTTACTGCAGTTGAAACCAATTTTGCACTGAAAGTACAGTTTTTGTAAGCCCCTGTGGTTGCTAAAGATATCTTCCAGGAATGGACAGTAAAAATTTAAAATTAGACGTACATCCATTATCACGAATCTGGAATACTTTGGGGGAAATAATGGAATAAAAATATACACGGCATACTGAGAAATACAAAACAGATGTCTCCTAAACTTCAGTGTATTTACATCCTTGCAAATAGTATATTTTCCCAAAACATGGTATTTCTTCGTGAGGACGGGTTGCGAGTGTCCAGGGGCTGCCGTGGGAGGGAGACGAACACGTTGCATTCCAAGTTCTGCACTTGGCAAAACCGCCTGATGGAGTCTTTCTAGTTATTCAAAGCGAGAGAGCGCTTCTTTTCGGTGAAACATTTGAGTGAATAGAGATTGATAATTTGCACTAAACTGACTTGTTTCCTCGCTTCTGTCCATGTCCTAGGGGTCATTCGTTCAGCGCTCATTCCTTGGTTTTAGTATTTTTAAAGATTTCAGAGATCGGTCTGTAAAAATATCTATGCTAGGGTCGTTTTCAAATATCTCCCTACAGGAGTAGGCGGAATTTGGAGGCTGTGCTAATTCTCCAACTTCACGGATTTACAGTTTCCTTTGGAATTTTTAGTGGCGTCTGAGCAGGTAGTTGTCACAGAACCTTGGAAAAACACAAGGAAAGTCTTCAGGGATCTGACGTTCAAATCCCCCATCAGGAATGACCCGTTCGTTCCGAGGTGTAGACGCAAACAGCAAAACCAAAGGCTCGCTTCTCCTGCTAGCCGAGCAAGGGCACGTCAGAGTCTCAAACTCAATGCGTAAGATATGTTTCCAGCCCAAGCTACCCTTGCTTAATTTTTTTTTTCTTAGTAAAACGAAACAGAAAAAGAAAAGAAGGGAGGGCGGGAGGAAAGAAGGAGGAAAAAGGCAAGAAAAAGGCATCGTACCCGGTTCACCTGAGGAGAGGGAGAACGGGCATGGGGAAGACACACCAGCGGCTTCCTCTTCGTTTTCTTCATGAAATGTAAAGTCATGAAAGTCTACGGTTCCATTTCAGAGAATGTCGAAACGATGAGTTGATACCAGATAGAACATAGATTATACTTCAAGCAAATAGATGTGTGCTACTTCTTTGATTATCAGTTATTAGCTGAAAGTGAGTCTAAATTTGGATTATTTTCCATTTAGTTAAAAGTATAAACATATGTCCTCACAAGAACATCCTTAGTTAAGTAACTCTAAAATTAATAATGATTTCATAAAGCAATGCTGGCAAGTTAGTCAAGCTTATTCTATTGCTTTCATTAGAAAGAATATTCTAAGATTACATTTCCTATCAGGATAGATTAGTACTTACATTTCTAATTCTTTAGATTTGTTATTCACCCAGTGTAACCGAATCACTTTATCTCATAAAAGAGGAAAAGGGTACTTAGAAAATTTAAGTGAGCTGACTTAAGTCCCCATAAAAATATGGAGACAAAGCCAGAAGTCGGTTCATAGTTGGGTCCACTGGACATAACCATTTCTTCCTCTCTCAGGAGCTCAGTGAAGTTCACGGTCGAGCTAAGCGTCTCTTCCCAACGTCTGAGACTGTCATCGGTGCTCCAGCCCTTGTTTGATTTTTGGTTTCTTTTATGATTTTTGTTTGATTTTTGGTCTATTTTATGAGTTTACCTAGAGTTTTCTGACTATTTATTTATTAAAATCATTTCTCTCCTATTCCAATTGTTTTTCTCTCTTCCTCTGTTTTTGTTTTGGTTTGTTTCTGAGGCATTAAGACCTGAACTTGGCAGGTCCTTCCGCTCAGCGTCCTCGCTTTGGAGCCGCGTGGACAGCCAGTCCCTTCGTCCCATCTCCCCCGAGGCCGCCGCAAACACATTTGATCTCAAAATGTCATCGCACATAAACCTCCATTCGTTTGTCCTCTGAAGAGCAAAGAGGCTTCACGAGATTTTCCCTCGTTGTTTTTTCCTGGGACAAGGAGTCGAATGCTTCCTGCTTTGTAATAAACAAACATTTTAGGTAGTTTTTAAACCCCCACACACAGTCCCATCCCTTTTCCTGTTCTTTATCAAAAGCAGCTGACTTACTTCTCAGTATTTGAAATGGAGAGGCCTCTGCCAGCAGGCGACAGCTGGCCAGCAGGTGACAGGCCCAGGCCCAGGTGGGTGATGGACAAAGGACGGAGCCTCAGCCCCGCCCAAGGAGGACCCACGCTTGAATGGGAGACAGAACCTGTCCCCAGGGAAGCCGGGGGCGGCCGGAGCGGGAAGGGCCATCGTGGGTGGCCGGGCCGTCTGCTGGGGGTGTGCGCACAGGCCGGAGGGACGCAGGCCCGGGAACGGTGAATGGCGTCAGTGAGGGCAGCCCGAACCCGGGCGCGAGTGACCCAGGCGGCCCGGGACACGCAGAGCTGATGCATCGCGCACGGTCGGCCCAGGGCCGTGCCCTCGGGACGAGGAAAGTGACAAAAGGCCTCCGCGCTCTACCAACTCCGTGTGCATTTTTCCAACCGATTCCGATAACTCTTTGGAACTAAAGGTAGATTTTTTTTAACTTGACGAGTAAAATTTGCTTTTACGCAAAGAACCGGACCACACGTGACGTGGAGGCGTGGCCTCTGCTTCAACGTCTCCTCGTGTGAGTCCTTCGGGAACGCAGCGTCCTCTCCCGGACGGTGGCCGGAGCAGCCGTGGTGTCACCAGGAATCCGCTGCCACCTCGACCATGAATTGACGCAAAAGTGGAAAGTTCCAGAAGGAAGGGAGAAGACTCGCCGTGCGTTGGAGGAAGGGCAGGGCAGGCAGGCTTGCCAGCGGGTCACCCGGCCACCGTGGGACAGGCCTCCTTAGAGCAGAAACTTCCCGTCCGGCTCGGGGATGAAGCCACGGCGCCTGGGAGGGGCCGTCTCCCGTGGCCACACGACCTCCCCCCCAGCCGTCTCGGAGAGTGGGGACCACAGCACGTGGACTAAGGCGCTGGGACGCAGAAAAGAAGGACAGGAAAGCACTAGCCCGATCGCCCACTTTCATGCCCAAGTTTACATCTAGACTCGGAAAGGTCACCACACTCCCCAGGGTGAATCCAGAATTCTCTGAGCTGCAGGCGGGCGCGATGGCTACGGGAGAGACTGGCGAACGTGGGTGCTTAGCCCTGAGCAGCGTCTCCGCTCCGTGCCTCAGTTTCCCTAGCTGCCAATGAAAGGCTTGGGCTCGGCAACGCCTCCACCCTCTCCCACTGCATTCGTCTCTCGACAGCAGCTACCACGTCCCTGAAAACACCCTGCGGAGCTCGGAACGATTCTGGTCCACGGAAGAGAAGAGCGAAGAACATCCACGGCGCTCGGGCCCTGCGGCGGGCGGCGCCCGTCGGTCCCCGGGGTCCGCGTTGCCGCGGTCAGCGGCGGGGCGGCAGGCGGGCCGCAGAAACGGTCACCTGTTCCTTGTGCTCAGATGCTGCCCTCGCCGTGAACTTTCGCGACGCGGCAGAGGAGGAAGAGGCGGGGCTGCTGCGCCAGGTGGCTGAGCAATGAGGCCCGAGACCCGGCCGCGACCCGCACGCGGTTGTCCGCTACTCGGAGGTGTGTGGCCTGCGCCCTGGTCACCGAGGGAAGTGGCATTCGGCAAACAACTCGGGGTCGTGCTCCCCTCCGCTCCTGCCGCTGCAGAAGGAGCGACACTGACAAGAACCGTTCTCAGGGCGACGTGGCCAACTTCGAACTTTCGAAAAGTGATAACGACAGAAGCATGGTAATTGTGGGAAAAAAAAAAAGCCGCCGAATCCCCTTCAGAGGTTGGCTCCGTGGTCAAGAAATTAAGGAACAAGAAAAGCTGTTTATAGACAACCCCCCCCCCCCACACACACTTATTTCCCAGTCCCCTCCCTTCTCCCTGCACCCCCCGATTCCTCATGGGCTTCGCAGCAGCCGCCGGTGGGGCGACTGGAGAAGCTGCCCTTCCAGACTGATCCACCGCCCCCCGCACAGCACTGCGGTTTTTTGATGACGTTCATTGGGTGACCCGCGTGTGTCTTTCACTTTTAACTGGAAATTATGTTCCCCCGCCCAGCCAGAGTTGTATGTGATTCACATTAGTACATCTCTAGTACAGGCCGATAAAAAATGAACACATCATCTCCAGTCATAGCTTGTAAAACGCACCAAGGAAATTTAGGAGGAATCGTCTCTGAATAGCAGAACAATGCAAATGTACCTGAAGCCACTGAACTGTATACACTTAAAAACGGTTAAACTTTTCTGTCACACCTATTTCACACTTTAAAACATCTTCCTATCTAATCATTTTCTGTATATTTTCTGTCTCCTTAGGATTGTAATCACCATCTCCAGTGTTTGGTCTGTATATCCACTGTCTCCAAAAATAACTGGAACAGGGTGTGGGAAGGGCCATAAATTCGTCATTTTTGCTTTGGCTGAATCCTCTAATTTTAATCCCCATTTCCCAAGTTTAAAATAAATGCATTTAATCCATGTTGGGCTTAACCAGGAGGGCTCTGGCTTTGCTTCCTCTTCTGGCTGATGGATTTATATGGAATGACCGACTGAGTTAGCAAGGCAGGCCTTGCGCAGGACCACCCAAGTAGCTACGGAGAAATGGAGTTGATTCGTAGGCACAAGAACTATTGTACAAATGCTGTAAATATTAAAACTTTGGGGTCTTTTAAACAAAGCCTTATATAGACCAATATTCTTTATATACACTCATTAGAGCTCTTAAGTTTTACTTTTCACATATATGCCCTTGATCCACCCACAAACCTCAAGACTCAGAATCCTGATTCTAGTACGTATCTCAGACCATTTCTTGTCCGTGTGTATCAAATGACACACACAAGGACATTTACAGCGACAGCGTGTGGAATTGCAAAGAAGACAACCCACATGTCAAAGAAGAGAATGGAACAATTAAATGAGGTTATTTTCACAATGGAATACTATACAGCAGTGAAGAAAATAAACCTACAACTATATGCGACAACGTAGATGATGATGCTTAGAAACACAGTCTTGAATGGAAAAAAAAAAAGCTAGTTCTAGTAAAACTATGGAAACGTTATCATTTTTATAAAGCTTGAACTGCCACGCACATAAAAAGACACCCTCGAGTGGCCCCGGGCAGCGGCAGGGCGGCTGTGACGGCCTGTGCCCGGCGCGAGGCCGGCGGCGCCCAGAGATGTGGAGCGCGCGCCTCGCGCACCTGCGCGCGCACCTGCGCGGGCGGCCTCGCGGACCGCCACCTCCGGGAAGGCACGCGGAGGGCGAGGGCGTCCGCTCCGCGTCGGGGTCTGAACTGCACGGCAGACTCACGTGGGCGGTACGTGGCGCGCGACCTTCTGTAGTTATCAAATCACAGGTGTCCAAGCGTAATTCTAGAACGGACCCTGGGGTGTGGGGTGGAAGAGGACGGGGACATAAAGTCGCCAGTCTTCCGCACGTGGAGGATTCTTCATTCTACTCTACTCTTTTGCCCCTGAGAATAGCTATATATATATATATATTAGCTATATATATATAATATATTATATATAATATATATAATAGCTATATTATATATATTATTTTTTTTGCATTCAATAAAAAAAAAATACACATTTCAAATCAAGATATTGCAAAATGTGGCCCCATTTTGTTATATCGAACCCTGACGATCACAACTTTCAAATGTCAACCAAGCATGGAGACATCCAATCCCGATTCTATTAAAAAAGTGATACATTAAACATCCTCCTTCCAGTAAAGTACTTGAAGGGCGCCCGCACCTTTGGGGATAGGCCGTGTTCCCCCCAAGCCCACTGTCTGTGTGTCTGCCGGGCCCTTCGCTTCTGCTGGACGTGCAGTGTGGAGCCAGTGTGGCCATCCACACAGAAGTATCGAGAATAGAATTTGCGCAAACTATTTGAAAATTTAGGAATCAACTTACTTGTGAAACTTGGCTTTTTCCTAAATAGATAGATACATTCTAGTATAAAGGCTCGTAGCCAAAGCTTCTCTGAGGTGTCACTTTAATTAAAAAATAAACATAAATGGCTCCCATGAGCACGTTAAAATCACTTATTCTCAACAAGCATCTTGCATCTTGATCTTAATATGATTTAAAAACTCATTATATTTTCAAATTATGTAAATCTACTTGAAAATGCATGAAGTCCCATGCTATATTTTTGAAGCATTAGTTACTAATCTGATGTATGCTTTAAAAAATTTTTTTAAAACACCTATGATAATTTTTGATCAATACACAGAATATTGGAAAGCATGAAATTATAAAATAATCGATTACATATTCCTGCTTATATCTATATTTGAGAAAATCACACTACTCCTGAAGAAATGTAACATTTCATTTTTACATCTGCAGGAATATTATAAGTAAAGTATTAATTCTTAGAAAGTTTTTATTGTTAAGTTATTATAATAAACATTGTTAAAAGAACGTATTCAAATTAAAACTCTTCTCTCTAGTGTCATTCAAAACATACCATCTATATTATCTGCTATAGAAAAATTCAGAGAACTTTCATTTATACATAATAGTCACTCAATTATATATCCGTTTAACATAAGATACTTTGCTATGAGAAAAAAAATATTTAACCTATAATTCCCTAATGGACACAGATTATTGATTTCCATTTA
>CM053516.1:1027781-1065428 GCA_028627145.1 Eidolon dupreanum | reverse complement strand
GCACTGTGTCCTGTGCCTTCCCCGCCGCCACGCCCTGGGTGGCTTCTCCCCTGACCCCCGCCCGAGCCCCACGGCCTGCGTCTGCCTGGCTCCGGCGGCCGACTCGGTTGCCACCACAGAAATAGAAATTACAGCCTTCAACCCTTCATTTTACCCCTCGCACCTATAATCCTCTAGTTCCAGTCTGTCTGACCGCTTGACAAAGTTGGTGTTTCTTTTGCCTTTTTTTTTTTTTTTTTTTTGCCTTTTTTCTTTTAATTAGTGAGCTTCGGGGGACCACGTAAACATGCTTTACACACGGAGAAGAGTACACACCCCCGGAAGCTCGCGATGAGAAAAACACCCTGCTGGGGACACAGAGCGGCGGGCAGGACGCCCGGGAACGACGCGCAGCCGGGACCGTCGCGCGTCTCACCTGCAGCCTCCCCGGGCCCTTTGCAGACGCGGCGGCGGCAGGAGGAGCCGCTGACCCGCCGGCGCGGGCCGCCCCGGGCTCCGGGGTCGCGTCGCGTCTGAAGAGCAGCGAGGACCGAGGCGGGCCCGGTGCAGCCCCCGCCCTGGCCCCGCGGCACCCGTCCCCGCCCCCGCCCTGGTGCCATGGCCCTGATGACACCCGCCGAGCAGACGAAGGAGAGGAGGCGCATCGGAGACGCGGGAGACAGGGGGCGTGAGCACGGCGCGCAGGACGCGCGCTGGGACAGGGCCGGAGGCGACACGCACCTGAAGCGCGGCCGGGTTTCCGGCACACCTGCGCCCTCCCCCGCGGACCGGACGTGTTTCTTCGGCGTTCGTGGCACTGTCACCCGGGGTGGCGCTCCACCGGCCTCCGGCGTCCGCTCTGGGCTTGTCGGAGACTTTGCCAAATCCCTGCACGGAACAAAAAGGGTTTCCATGAACTCGCGCGGAGCCAGGGGGGCCAGGGGGCGATCCGCCTGCTGCTCACGGCCCACATCTCACCCTTTCTGGGGCTCCTAATTTGGCCCCAGAAAACATTGTTTGGGGATCCCCCCCCCATAAAAGAAGTGCCGTCATGTAACAACCAGAGACCCACGAAAAGGTGGAACAACCAGTTTGGGCTCCCTCCGCTATGCTAATTAATTATAGGGATTAGTTTTCATTTAGAAGAATTTCTCACGTGTAAACAGGTTTTAAAATATTAAATAATATTAGTGCTCTTGTTAAATAAATCTACGTTTTATTCCCAAACGTATTAAATATATTTGCTTTGTTTTTTATCATTTAATTTCTCTAAGGAGACTAATTCATCTATGTAAATTATACTATGCTATCTTTATATCATTCATTCTTCTAGTCTGTGATAACACTTGAATTTCCGAAAAAGAAAATATTGAATGCGATTAAGCAGTGTGGCTTTCTCCCTTTCAATTAGGCTAAATGAAGATAAGCAAATGCGTTTCTTTCCTTTTTATTACTGAATTATAGAATCCTGGTATTTAAAAAAATGCTGTAAGAGACACCGTTTAGAAGTTTGTTGATCTTAAATTAGACATAATATATTCTCTTTTCAGAAATGCACTTCTAGAGCTTCCCTTTGAAAAGACAATCGGCATTTTCCTGTCTCCTGTGTAACGATGTGCTTTCCCCCATAATTTTCGTCCTCCCTTGGCACCTGCGGTTCCATAATTTTTGTCCTCCTTTGGCACCTGCAGTTCCAGGGGCTGCTCAGGAAGCAAGACCAAGGAGGTGTGGACGGCCCCGGTGGCTGAACCCGCGAGGAAGTGCACTGAACCCCGCCACGAGGCCCCTTGCACCCCCAGTCTCCCCAGACGCACTGGGGGAGGTCTTCTGGCTGGAGTCTGGAGCATCGCCCCGGCTCACTCAGCCATGCCGTGCACAGCCACTGGGCAGGAAAACGACTAACAAGGGAGGGAGAGTTAATATGCGTAAATATGTCAGGTCTGTCTGGAGACGTTTGAATCGCAGGGTATCAGAAGGTTGGAACTTTCTGAAAAGTGACCAAACACAGCAGCCAACTGGCCCGTGCCGCGGCGGTCACGCCAGCAGCTTCCGACGGATTCGCTGGGCTGAACTCACCAGGGACTTCCTGTCTCCACCAGTGACGCTGAACTGCTCTTCATAGTAAACTTTAGAGTTTTAAGACACGGCGAAAGCACTACGTCCCTCCCCCACGCACACGCAGATGCCAGCGTTGTGGCGTTGACACCGACTCGGTCGATTTGTCCCCAAACCATTCCCTATGATCGACAAGATTCCTCGTATTATAGACAGGGAAACTGAGGCCCGGGGGCTCGCTACGACTACAGAGTGGCTGAATACGCATGAAAAGCTATTCCCCCAAATTCCCAAGCGAGCGTTCCAACATCCTCCCTCTGACGGCAAGTAGACGAATGCTTTGAGCACCCTGGTTTACTCTTAATACTTCAAGTGAAATATCGGTTTTATTCATTAATAGTAGAAATACTTTGTTTAAAGTGCTGTGTGGTGTTTTGATTAGATTGGAAAGGAAACCTGGGATGTCGCCTGACGTGGATGCTGTGGGGACGGAGCGCTGGGGTGTACGGGGTTTTCTCCTAACAGTCTCGTTTGCCTCTCAGTCGTCTCTCATTAATTATGGTGTAATTCATTAGTTTCTCCTCTCTGTTTCTGACAGCCCTACTGAATAAAAATAATTAAGAATCTCAGGAGCTTGGAAGGCAGTATTGGAGTACAAAAATGTGTTCTAATTTTTTAAAATTATTGTAAATTTTTAAAAATTAATTATTCCCAGGGCAAATTCTTGGTCTATATAACCCTTGACAGTGACTATTGACTACATTTAAACGTGTTAATGGTCTAACACTTTCCCACATGTATTAAGCCCATTCCAATTATCCTGTAAGTATTGAACCTATTGCCTTAAGAACAGAACTATTGAATTCACTGGGGTGGGGACGTGAACAGACTCAATCTGAGGCGGAAGTATTCACTAGAGGTTTTAATTGAGCCATCAGAGCCCAGGTGAGGGCATTTGAGTGCGACAAAATTCAATCAAATAGTCCATTTAAAACTTCTCACAGAATTCTACTCTGTAACAGTGGCCTCTGAGACGCTGTCCACGCACAACCGACTGTTGTGTACGAAATGGAAGAAATACACACACACAGCAAAGTCGCAGACCAACCAGGGCGGGTGGGAGAAGCTCCTATGCACGAGAAGACGATTTTAAATTAATACTTCAAACTCTCTTTCTCTCCTTCGCCTTTTCTCCCTCTGCCTGCCTCTCTCTCTCTCTCTCTCTCTCATCACTTGAAGATAATCAATTCCCTGATTCACTTTCTTATGTCTTTTTTCCCCAAATATTTCTCTTTCATCTCTAAAGTTATCCTGGCATGTGAGAGGTGAGTCAGGTGGGAGAGAAGCACACCCCCCGCCATGGTAAGCGATGACCTTTCTTTGTCTCCCAGTCCTCGCCTTGGCACCCCTGCCCTCCCGGCCTGGCCCGGCACGGCGTGGAGGCCGGACAGCCCTCACTGTGATGCCGGAAGGGACCGGGGCACCCAGGGGCTCTGGGCTCACAAGCTACAACGTGCGAGCTTGGCAAGGCTTGGGTGCCGAGGTCTGAGTCTCTAATAAACTCCTCGCTGCCTCCCCGGGAACGAACCCCGGGGGCTGCTGGGAGGGGGTTCTCTTTATAGGAAACATACTCATCAGGGTTTAACATCATCTTGCTGAATCCTTTGGTTCAGTGGGGTTATTTTTCCACTTCCCCCTTTATTTTGCAGCCCCTGTGAGGCGAGCCTGGGTTTATATTTTATGCAACGGTCGTACGTAATCATCATCTCTCTACTGAGCCCGAGATCCTTCCCTATTAACCATGTGCTTAAAAGCAAAAGAAAATATCTTGCCACCGAATGGCTTTTTACAGACTGAAAATACTTTTAGGTTAAACAACATTTGTTAGGCTTTGATGCAATCAGATGCAATTTCAATCTTCTCGAAATACGCAGCCCTGCCTCTCCGAATTTGCACATATGTGTCAGCTTTCAATTTTTCTCACTAGTGTTTTACACATGAAATCTATTTCCACTGAGAAAATGGAATCTTTGTGTCTTTGTCTCTGCGTGCAGCTTACAGGCGTGTTCTGGCCGGGGCTGTCGAGGCGGGGGAGGGGCCTGGCAGTCATTGTCGGCTTGTCTGTTTCTGTAATTTCTGGCCACTCAGCAGTATTAGAGGGTCTCAGAAAGGGGGTGGAGGGGGGGGGCTTGTCACTGATGAAAGCCAAACTCCGAATCACCGCCTAACATTAATGGCCAAAGCGAGAGGGGGAGAGTCTGAAAAACTTTTATTGTGTTCTAATGAGAAAGATTTTTTTTTTTTGGAAATGGCTAATTTACCAAATCGCGCACGGCGGTGTGTGCAGAGCTCGGCTTAGAAAGCCCCCAGCACACGTCGCGTCCCTCGCTCCCGGCCCGGCCATCACTCGTGAAACTACTTTAATTTTCCACCGGTGGCTTCTGGTTATTTCTGCCCTTACTCCGTCGTAATGTAACTGACAGCCCAATTAAACATCTGCATTTCTTACTCTGGACTTCCCCCACGACTATTTTGCTTTTCTTCTAAAACTTCCAGATGTTTTGGCTCCTTTATGATTTTAACGCATGCAAGGATATTTGCTCCTATTTCAAAGACAGAGCGAGATGGACTGACCAGATGTCTGCATGAGAAGCTTTCTCGGACACCGACAATCAGCTCAGTATTTTTGCCTCTTTTTGGACACATTCACGTTAGAACGTGTCTTACTGTCTTTACTATTTGAGATGATTTCTGGAACACTTTTGTGGGCTTTTCAAGAGCTCAGAACTGATATTGTGGTCTGTCGTGGCCAGTGAACCAAGTTTCCGGCTCTGCTATTTCGGTGTCCAGTAGCAGAAGCAGGAGCTGCTGTAATTTTTTTTTTTATTATTTCTTTTTCTTCTTTTGTTTTTTCTTTTTTTCTGTGAGAGATAAGAAGTTGTAAGCAATGTGGGCAACAATGTATTTTAACTCAGTTTCCGGCTTTGCATAAACATTGAAGGAACCATCCGTATCTTGCCTTGAAGCTGTCCGGACAAGAGTTAAAAGAGTCTCTAATGTATTTCAAGAAAACCTGTTTCCCATAATTAATAACAGGAAGCCGGGTAAACAGACATTTGCTGACGAATGAAACTGAAACAGTACCATATATGCAGAAGCATGGGAAGCGAGACAAAGCAGCATTGTATGGCTCTGTCAGGGCCTGGTTCGGTTCCCAGGTACTTATGCAAGACTCACATAAACGACAGAGTAAATGATCATTAATTTCACATTTCAAGGTGATTTCTGACCATTTAAACACATGCTTGCAGAATGCAATCATTTCTCCCACTGGGTAGTATTTGAAAGTGATCTCAAGCTATTTATACGCTTAACATGTAGGCAGAAAATCCTTATTTCCTGGAATATAGATTTTCCAGACAGTCGAATGAACATAAAGAGAGACGATCTTTTCTTTATTAGAAAATTATCATGCGAGTTTTTCAGGCTACTCCTGCCGCACAGTTCTGCAGATGAGAACACCCGATGGGGTGGTGTTTCGGGAGGGCACGATGCACACACTCTCAGGCAAACTAAACGCGAGTCGTTAATCAGACAGACGCAAAGGATCACTGGGCAACTTGACCCACTTGTGCTGAAGGCTGCAGACAAAGCTTCCCTGGCAAGTAATGTGTCTCTATCTTCCAATCGTATCATGCGGTGGGGGCTGTCTGGTCTCGGCTCTGACCTTGAACACCACAAACTGATGTGATAGGTGGTTTCCCTGCTTCTTGGAGGCATTGAGCTCAACTTGAATTTGGAGGGTTTTGGTTTTGTTTTGTTTTTTTTTTTTTTAACAGAGTTAGCCGCTTAATTTGCAGTTAATTTTTAGGTATGGATGTCGTGATCCTTCAAGTGAAAAATTTTTATTTCCTTTTAAAGGTAATTGTCCAAGAACTGTTAAAAGTAAAATTAAGATTAATCAAATATTTATTTCTGATTTTGAAGGATGCACAGGAGAATAAGGCATGGTGGCAAAAGTAAGGAAATGTGTTTGTTTTATGATGTGCTTTTTGCAAATTAAAGAATGTATTTTGATTATTCCAGTGCAATAAAAATAAACCTAAATCGTCTCTCATGGTTAGGGTTATGTGTCTTCCTGGGGAAGCCGTAGGAAGTCACATCTTAACACTGGACAATGACAATGGAAAGTCCTGGGTGCTGGGATCAGAGGTGTTTGTCCACGTGTAATATACAGCCACATAACTGACCTCGTTGCTTAAAGCCAGATTTTTCTTTTTTTAAGCTAAATCTGCAGTAGACACAAATTTAAGCCAGAGGAATTATACTCAAAGCTGATTAGGTTCAATTAAAAATAAGTATGAATTGCTTCATAATTTATATATATACGTGTGTGTGTGTGTGTATGAATAAAAGTGAATGTGACACACTTTATGTCCAGAATCTGATATTTATAGTGGAATTTGGAATCCAGCTAATAAATATCTTGAATTTAAAGAAACAATGGAATTAGAAAAATTATCAGAGTGGAGCTTGTTAATTGTAGGCAAAAGTGACTTTAAGCCCTAAAATTTTGGCGAGTTCATAGCTGAGTAAGAATAGCATGTAAAATCGTAAAGGGATTAAATTTAACTTGTACTGATTTGGATTTTTGCTGAATAGAAGATGGAGTACATATATTGATTATTAGGATTATACCAGTTTTTCAGAGTATTTTTTTTTTTGTCAGAAAACATGTTAATAAATCCTAAATTACAAGAAATGTCGCTACAGTTCTCTTTTGTTAGATTCCAACTGATGTTCTGGAAAGTACAAAATATGTTTCTGAGAATCTTAGGTAAGGATTATCTTGGAAGACTTCTGAGAGTAAGCGGCACACTCATTAAGTGGTCACCACAGGCTTTTACGGGAACAATGAAGACAAACAAATGACAAAGCAGTCGCTTCCCAGGCAGACTCATCATTTGCTCACTCGTGGCCTGAGATTGGGACTTGCTCTTAGAATGTCCTGCTGGAAAGACAGACTCGGGGCTCTGAGCCACTTGTGCAGGGCAAGGACCCCGGCAGGCTTGCTTCTCAGGTGTGTGACATGGAACGGAACGAGTGAGGCCTCGCTAGGACAGCGACACCCCCTTTCTGTGGCTCCATCGGGGCAGAAGCTGTTCGTCTTCAGATGAAGCTGACGGGGGAAAATGTGGTGTTGGGAAAAGGTCGTAAAAGTGAGATCTGGATGCACAACGAACAAACACAAAACCATTACACACGTGAGTCTCGTGTGATCCTGGGTTGGACCCATGTTTGATCGAAGAGCCAAAATATCGAAAGCAAAGGTCAGACCCGTGTCGATTTTGTGACAGTCACGTCTTTTGGACCAAGGCTTCTATGTGTAATGCATGAGCTTCATCCGACACGTAAATGGATGTCTGATGGTTTCTCTGTTGTACCGTCTTCTAGTTTCTATTTGCTTCCCAGGAAACTGCCTCAGGAACATCTATTCCCTGACTTCTGCTGTTCCCTCTTTGATTTTTACGTCTGCATGCATTTATGCATATATTCGGTCCTTTGGAAAGTTTCTCTACAAAGTATTTTAAAGAGATTAAAAAACACGAATGGGAACGGAAGCTGGCCACATGCCTTTTGGACGCTTGGTGACCCCGCCTTCGTAGCCCCAGAAGCCTGCGTGGCGCCCCGCGAGTTTCCTATGCAGACGGCGCGGTCGTGTCGGACCCACCGGGTGTGAGCCAGGCGTGCCCGGGGGAGCGGCGGGGGTGTCGCTGCGATGCTCGGTGCGCCCCGCCCTCGCCCTGCGTCCTCGCAAGCTTCCTCGTGACCAAACGAAAGTCTAGACTGTTCCCTCCTTCTCGCAACGAGACGTCCTTCTGAATCTCGAGCAGGTCCTGCGTTCGCCTGCTTCAGTGAGTGCACCTCAGTCTCCTTCCCATCTCTGTCGTCTTTCCAGACGCTGCGACCTGCAGCACCCATGAACCCACTGGCGGGAAACGTGTTATTTTGTTAATTACGCACTAGCAGCGAAAATCAGGATTAATCTCTGCAGCTTTTACGTATCTTTTTACAAAAAAATGACGGCCGTGGTGGGACTCAACACCGCAGTGACAATTAAGACGTTATTTGTGGTATAAATATAGGCCAGGACCGGGCATGTTCATGGTCTATAAATACTAGGAATGCTGATTCTTCTGTAATACACAACAGAACATGCCTGAGGTGTAAAAGTCAGCTTAAAAAATGTCTCCTTATTTTGCTTTATAATAAGAGCAAAATGGTGGACTAATACTGCCACGTAATTAGTATTCTTGCTTTTTCCTTTCCTACTAGTTACATGTGCTCCTCCTTCAAAAGAAACCAAATTTGTTTTGCTAGAGGGGAAATTATGTTTATAAATTCTAATTTTAGAAAGTAAAAGCATAAAGCTCATTTTGGTGGTTTAACAGGTAGATGGATTTCATCCATAATATATTCAGAGGCTGAGTCAGTTCTGCTTTATAAAATCTGTGAATATTTAAAAATAAAAGTAATTATTAAGGATAGGTTGCAGTTTTCAATTTAAGTGAAACATTTTAATGATGTTGTTTAAGAGAATTATTAACTTTTTAAGAAAGTGTGGATTCACTTACAGGTCGCTTAGAAAAGCTAAGTATGCATCATACATTTTGTTCAATTTTTCTTGCTTCCAGATAAAAGTGTTATTCAAACTTTAAAAACATGGAACGTAAATTCTCCATGATAGAAAACCATAACAAAGTGCATTGCAACTTTTAGGGACTTGGGTCGACCAATTCTGCATTTTCATTCCACATGAGATACACCATCCCTAAAGTTTTCTGCTCCCTTTTATTCAAGGGTGATAAATAGACATGTCAAATTGAACACAGAGAATAGAACACAGATCAGCTTTGCTTGGTTCTGTTGTTTTTCATTCCCTAAGTAAGTATTTTTTGCTCATATAAACTGGGTGTGTGTCCTTTTCACATGGGCATACATCCTTTTTATAAGATTTTTTTTTTATAGGATCCTGTGTCTTCATTTATTTCCACATTTCACAGGATGGGAATAGAGTCAGCTGCTATTTATATATCCAGGAAAAAAGATTCATTGAATAGTAAAAAAAAAAAAAAAAAAAATGCATTTTTTTCCCTTTTCAGTGTGTTTTGCAGTTTTTCCTATAAACTCTATGGCAATAAACAGTGATGGAGCCAACTTGCTACATGAGTTTAAATTATAATTTCAGAAAATAGAAATTCTTCCTTTGATAATGTTTAGTAAGCAAAATCGTTCAACATTTATTTTTCTTTCACCATAACGCATTTTTAATTATACATAACGCAGCAGTATCTTTTTCTAATAATTAGCTCCTATCAAGTTAACTGTGCGGATGGTGAAATTCATTGTCAAAACATTATAGAAAGAGAATTTCTTTATTATTATTTTTTTGTATTCTGTACAATTTCCACGTACAATTTCAAAGCAGAATTATTGGGTTACGGTCCTAAGACTATATGAGAAAATGTTTCCAACGCTAATTATTTGTTTCTTGAGCTCAACTATTTGAGATATTTGTGGTTTTAAGGGGCAACATATGTTTTCGTTAATGGGATTAGGAATTGTTGGACCCTGGGACGTAACGAAATTACCAAATAACCATTTCGTTACATTCTGTCATTGAAAGCACAAGAGAACAATGCTAAATAAAGATACAGAAGATTGTATCCTCCGATTTCTACTCTTACATAATCTTAGAAAACATCTAAAATATGCAATCGGGGTTTAAGTGTGCCGGACACCCCAACACCCAGCCCCCCAAACGACAGAGCTGAGCATCAGCGACTTCGGGAGGAGACAGTCCCCCCTTCTCCTGGGAGGGGGCTGCACACTGCCCCACAGCACCTCCCAAGACAGGGAAAAGTCCCTTTGGCATCTGCATGAGGACGTAAAAGGTCCTCACCGGAGGGGCGGCCGACGCCGCCACGCCGGGGGAACCGTTCGCGGCAAACGCGCCGCGCCGGCTCGCCCGTCGCGGTGGCTGCACGCGCTGGACCGGAGGCCGCTCCTGTCTGCGATGGACGCGTCCTGCGCCCGGCCGTCCGCACCGAACGCAGACGCTGGCTGGAAACGGTCGCTTTTCCTCTGCCTCGTGCCCTCCACCCCCACGCCTGCGTCCTCAGCTCTCCTGTAACCGAGGACTGGCACACGCCAGGGCTCCTCCTCCACGGGACAGAGGGAACGGCTGGAGATGCCCCCTGGACGCTTGACGGATGCTCTCTATTTTTTTCCTTGAGGAATAGGCAATTGGTAGAAGTCACCAGATAGCAATTATTTAGCCTCTCCAGGCTGATGGCAGGCATTTCCTCAGATCGTTGCGCTGAAATGATTATTTAGGAGTCAGGCCTCCAGAAACAGGGCCTCTGTCCAATTCTGTTATTCTTCCTGCCTCTGAGCCAGAATATCGAGCATTTTAGGGACCGTCAACAGGGGCATTAAATTCTCTCTGGGTTTCTGGAGGGAGGAGGCGGGGAAGAGAGAGAGATGATGCCGGACTCAGAGGCCGAGGGTCTGTGTGAGTCAGTGTGGATCTAACAGAATGTGCAGGAACAATTCCTGGGGAGAAAGAATGACCCAGATGTGTATGTATGGGCGGCAGGGGCGGGGGAAGGGGGGAGGCTTTTTAATGTCAATGTCCATATTTTCTGATTAAAATGGGGGCATTTGCATGAAGCCTTCTGAATATAAGAGCAGCTAAGACTCTCCAAGAATACTCTAATTCTTATTCAAGCATACAAAGGAAGGAACTGGTTAGGCCCTGATATTTCAATAAAGAGCACTGTTTAGCATGATGCTATCATAGTAATAAAACCTGTCAGCTGATTAACATTCTAAAGTAAATGCATAAGGGATTGAGAAATTTTCCAGAATTAAAAAAAAAAAAATAGGTCAATGGCTATTTCAGAATAAATAAATCCATGAATAGCCAGGGCTAGCAATAAACTTACATTTTTACCCTTAGAAATAGTTTGTTAAGTGGCGTCTTTAGGTATGCTTTTCATAGTATTAAAAGTTTAAACACACATATTTAAAACCAAAGCGACACAGAAAATGTCACTGATGGAATGTACGCATTCCTCCACAGAGTGCTTCTTGAGATTGCTCAAATGTGAATTATTGCATCATTGTTCAAAGAATTGCTAAAATTCACTGCACTGGTCATTCGAAAATAAGATACTGATGACTTTTTAGGAAGCTAACTAACCTTTCAGTCAACAGTCAGAATTTTTCCTAATGCTCAGAATCCTCACGTAGGGCCTGCTAGACGAGAACCCCTCGAGGGTTCGCACAGACAAAAATGCAGAAGAAACATGTGGAACGGAACGGAAGCAGCAGCAGCTTCGGGGCGCTGGGAGCTGGCTCCACTTCTGACGCAGGCATGTCACCCAGGCCTCTCTGAGAGCAGAGGTTAATCCTCACAGACAAGCTCCCTGGGGAGGGAGACTGAGGAAAATTACCACTGTAAATATGGCATCACGGGGCCCTTTGGCAAAGAGACTTTTCTTGAATCGACGTCTGGTAGAACCCTGCTTAGTGAAAACCTTAAAGAATAATTTGACCTTGGTTCTACCTTGAAATGCCCCCGGGATCCGGCCACTTCTCACTGCCTCCGCTGTGGGGCGCTGCTGGGTCCCCCCACACCGGGCACCTGCGTCTCTTGCCTGCTTATCGCCACCTGGTCCTAACGGACCGCGGGCTTCCTCCTCACTTGTCGCCGCTGCCCCTGGTCTCATGCACCATCGCACAGGAGCCTCATGGCCCTTTGAAGCCAAAGCCAAAACCAAACCGCGTTGGGTGCTCTGCCCAGACTCTCCAACAGGCTCCCCTCTCGCTCAGAACAAAACCCCACATCTCGCCCTCGGCCTGCAGGGCCCCACGCGGTCCCCTCACCCCGCCCGTCACGGCCTCTCCCAGCCCTGAGCCCTTTCTCCCCATCTGACGCTTCCTCGAGCGCCTAATAACTCTCGCCTCGGGCCACGTGCACGTGCGGTGCCTGGCCTGGAACTTTCTGGCATCGTCACGTTGCTCTCACCACTCCCACTCAAGGCTCTGCTCACGTACGACCCATCGCAGAGGTCTGCTCCGATAGCCTGCCACAGAACGCCACCTTACCCGTTACATGTATGCGTTTGTCACCGTCTCCTCAGCCGCTACAAGGGTGTCAGACTTAAAATCTGGGCACTCAACCGGAGTGAACGGAGCGCCATGAGTCTCCGAGGAATAGGAGCCGCGGTCTCTTGGATTCCGTCTACTTCTTGCATGTTGCAGTCCCCTCCTCTACCCCGTAATGGTCCTTCTGTTTTATGGAATTCGTTTGTTCCTCAAGGTTTACCCTTCCGTGAGCTCTTCATCTGTACTTGTCAGTGATTGGAACAGGGCATATTCCGCATCGGCACCTGCAAAAGGAACCGTCGCCTTCAACAGCGGCCATGTCGTGAGTCCAGATTTGTGAAGTCATGGAAATGAAAGAAAATGCAATTTGTATAAAAATGTCAAGCAACACTTATCTGATTCCCCTCGATTCTTACGGTTTCTGTGTTCAGCTTATGAAGGAAATGAGGGCTGTTTGATTGTTATAATTTAGTCAGAGGTGTTGTCATCTCCACTTTGCTAGACCTGCTGCTGTCGGCTCGTGCGAGTCCTCGGGGTTTCGTTAAGTCCTTGCCGGTTCATCCACTCTTTCAGCAACTCTGTGGAGTGCGTGGGATCCTGTCTTCAGGGACTGGTCGTCCAGGGACCAGGGACAAAGTGCTGAGCGGGAAGGTTACTGGAGTTTAAAGAGGAGGCCGAGCGGCAGGAACGGACAGGGAGGAGCAGGCACGGAGTGTGTGGCTGCATCTGGGCAGTCACAGCTGGGAAAGTCATTTCAATGGCAGGAAATGGCACCAGCAGACGCGGAGGCATATGGAAAACAGAACAATGGTTCCGTGACCATGGAAGCCTCGGGTTACGACTGCGGACTCGCTGGGCTTCTCCGGCTCAGGCCCGCCAGCCCCGGCCCCGACCGCCAAGTTTAGACGCGCGGGTATGGACACCGGAAAACATGCGTTTTTAACGAATAAAATCGTGCTGCGTTCCCCCAGTTGTAAAACTTGAAACAAGAAATTCTCAGTGATCAGGGAAGATTAGAACATCGGAGAACGGAACACCACGGACTGTCCCAGGCGCCGTGCTCCATCCCGCTTCGAGCCCTGGACGGGAGCCAGAGGGCAAAGGCGCGCACACTTTAAACCGCCGCGGCAGCGAGTGTAACGGGGACCCGTGGGGTCACGGGCGGCTCTGACGGCGCGGAGCTGCCACGCGGCGGCCGCGCTCGGAACCTGGGGCGACACGGCACCTGCGCCCGCTGAGCGTCGGCGCGTGTCCCCCCCGCGCTGCGCGGACCCGGCCGCGGCGTCCTGGGTCCGCGGTGTCGCACGCGGGGGGCGGCCCGGGAGGGGACCGCCCGGGAGGGGACCGCCGCGGCCACCGGCTCTCGCCCCGCGGAGTCGGGCGCAGACGGACCGGGCCACGCCGCCCGCGCAGCGGGGGCGCAGCGCCCCGGGACCCGGCGCGAGCTCCCGCGGGGGCCTCACGCGCGCGCCCCGCGCCCCGGCACAGCGGCGTCTCCCCGGAACCGCCGACCCGCGCAGACGAGGACGCAGCGCGGCGGCGCCGGGGCCGCTGCGTCCGGCGTTTTGTTGGGGGGACACGCGTCGCCCTGCGCGCTCCCCGTTACCGAAGGTTCGGCAGCCGCGGCGCCGCCGCATCGGAGTGGACCGCGCTCCTGAGATGCGGACCCGGCCCCGGGTGACGTGTGCGGCCCCCGATGGCCCTGGGGGGCCCGGGGCGCAGCCAGCGCCGGCCGGCTGTGCGTGTGAGCCGCGCGAAGGTTCTTGACGCAGCCCCCAGAGGGACCGAGCTGGCCCAGACAGGACACGTGGTCACGCACCTCTACGCTCGTCCGCTCGATGGCGTCACCAGTTTGTTGAGGACAGGTGTGTGACATAGAGTGACACACCTGAACGTGAAGACCCCAGGTGTTGCTTGACACATAGCTGAGTCTTTGCCCAACGCCCGCAGATTGATCGAAACACATGTCCTACGGAAGAAGCTTCTTGTTTCTTTGCTTTTCCGACATGTACCTACCTGCTCTGCGAATCGGGGCGCGCACGACTTCCGTCAACTGACACTGACTTGTCAGCACTGTGCTCTCCAGGGCTCCCCCGGGTAGAGAACACTCCTTCGACTTGCGTGAAACAAGGAACATTCATGGCAGCATGTTTATTTTTTTCTGAAAAGGAACTAACACATTTGATTATTCCTTGGATTCCCATTTTCAAATACTTTAGGAATCAAAGAATAGAATTTGCCCTGAAATTGTGTTGAACTTAATCCAGTGCTTACTTTCATAATTCTGAGATTTAGAATATTTAGTTCTCTGATTCTTATTACGAAGATCAATTATCTTTGAAAATGACTGAATAAGGACAATCTTGAAAATGTAATTCCTTGAAATTTCTGCTCATTTCGGACTGTGCATACTTAGCAGTTTGCTACTCTCAAATTTAAGATTTTTATGATAAGATTTCCTACAACCATATAGAAAGTTAGTCTTCTTTTTTAACTTCAGCCTCTATTTTGAATAAAAATTAATTACTTTGAGTGTTTTTTAAAATTTTTCTTCTGAATCGACTTGATTGTGAACACCTCGAGGGCAGAGAACACGTTTTTCTCCCGTTTTTGGATATCCTCCTTTCTGCGTAGCCCAGTATATCGAATCAACGAGAGCTCAGTAAATAAACAGCGAATTAACCCAGTCCAGTGATCCGGTCTCTGTCTTTTCACCTTGACCATAATCTACGCAATTTGGGGAACATCTCTTTCGCTTTCTCCTCCTCAGAGACCCCATATTAGTTTAACTTTACTCTTTACATGTGGCAGCAAATCCATGAGAACACATGAATATTCTGTCAAAAGATTCAAAAATCACTTAAGAATAAGAAGGGTGAAGAGGGAACCGGATGCAAATTATGAACAAGTATCAAATACCAAACTTCCTTAATGACTTTCACAATCACTATTCAGTAACATTTGAAGACTGATGAGAATACTTATTTTTCAGGGAAAAATAATGAAACTTGTTCAGGACAGCCAACGTGACTTTATAAGACAGTTTCAAATTTATGGTACAATTTCTTAGAATTTCGAGCAGTACACAGACAGGAAACTGCCACAATAGCTTGCAGTTTCTTGCATATTTGTTGCCCTTGACCGTTAATAAGTTTTTCTAACTTTTTCTCCAAGCAGTAGGCTGGAGTTGCAGACATACGCACTAGATAGACGTTTTAAAAGAGTGAACACCTTCAAAGGTATTTCCGAGTGAATGAAATATATATAGTAAGAGTTCTTTCCGATGAAGCCTATTTAAAAACGGCCCTACGGTTGCCTGTGGAACGAATGAGTTTCTGTAGTGAGTTTCACTACCTGACACAAAATCGAGAACTAATTTTTTGTAGAAAACTGAGAACCAACGAGAACAATTGGGGGCAATGACTTACATTTCTCCTCCAAGAGAGAAGTTGATCTGAGTCAAAAGTTTCACATCTAGAAACACCCCGTTGATTCATGCTTAAAGGGTCATGTGAAAGAAAGGCTTATGAGCACGACCAAGTCTCCAGCTAAATCCAATTTTGCATATAGAAATTTAGGAAGTGCCAAGAAAAGATGGAGGGGTGCGATTTTAGGACTTCTAGGGACATGTTTTAACGCTTGACGGAGCCTATCAACCGTGGTCCAGGATTAAGATGGTCTTTCTTAAACCATGAGAGCACGTGCTACCCTCGCTCGAACCCTGGGCCTAACCCAGCCCCGGAGCTCACGTTCGTTGAGCCTTCGGGTCGATGGGACAGAGCCGCGCCGCGGCAACCCGACGGTGCCACTCCTGGATGTGACGTCTCTGTGAGGACGATCGCTGGTCCGTTCACTTGGTGGCGCCCGGCTCGGGCTGCGCTCCTGGCCTCCCGTAAGCGCTCTCACAGCCAAGTGCGCTGCGTTTTCTAACATGCCACGAGATTAATGTTTACGTTTGCGACCATTACTGGTACGCTATGTTTTCTTTTTTGAGGCATTCCTCGTATGAGGAAGGGAGAGCAGAATATTGCACGCTGATTAGGTAAAGGAGAGAAGAGGAGGAAAGCGATGAACGCAGGGGAGGATGGAAACTGAGGACAAGCTGACTTCACAGGACGAACACGACAGGTGTGGAAGGGAAGGCGTCCCACCCACACAGGTCGGGTCCTGTTACCGTGACTCCCAGGAGACTTGGGTGGACAGAAATTTTAAATAAGTAAGTCAAATAAACGGGCTTTTCCACGTGCTTATGTGTGTTCCGTCTCGATCTGCCTTGTCCTAGAACTCGACGGAGATGTAACCCACACGTCCACGAGCCGGTCGGTCACCCACGATAACGCCAGACGGGGCTCCCTTCTGAAATTAGCAGCACCCGCCTTCGTAAAACGCTCCACTGATCGGCGGTTTCCCCTGAGCTGTCTTATTCCACATTTCAGTACCACGGCGGCAGGAAAGCCGCGGAGGAGGGCAGCGGACAGCGCAGGGACAGCCTGGCCTTCGGGCTCAAAGGCCAGCGCGCTCCGAGGGCGGCCACGGCCCCCTGAACTCGCCACACAGTCTCCCTGCTCCCCAGCGTGCCGCTCCCCACAGTGGGGACGACGATGGCGCTCACGTCACAGAAGCGTCGGTGTCTGAGAACGAGGCAGCAAGGCCTCAGACATCCCGAGTGTCCTGGGGGACACGGGGTGAGTGTGGACCGTCGCAAAGGAGGGCCCCGAACGGCAGATGGGTTGGTGCTCCTGTGGGGGGGTTCCACGCCTCTTCATAAAGCAAACCAGGTCCGTTTTACCTTGAGCAGGACCTCTACCGGAGCTGGAGCTGTAAGCCAGATGGAACCGTCCTGCTTCTGTCTCTCTACAGTGTCCCTTATCCAGTCATTTTAAAAGGAGAAATTGAGAGAATTCTGTCTTATCGCTCTAGATAATTGACTCCATGACTTGGGATTGCTTGCTTCACTTCTCAGGCCTATTTCTTTGCCTACTGTTCACCCCCAAGGCCTTTTTCTGGTCAAAAATAATGTTATCTCACTAATTAGACAATCAGACTCTTGAGCTCTGAGGTTTGACTGTAATAAATAAATATCCAAAATTAAAATAAAAGGAACCCAGACTTCAGTCATAAAAAAATGCTGTCCCCTTTGATCTTACGCACGTTATTTAGGCGCTGCTGTTTCCCACATCTCCTCTCCCACTTCCGAAAAAAGTTATAATGAAAATTCAGACGCACGAATTCAACTCAGCACCGACAGCACCTACAGATTCGCGTTTCCCCCGCCACGTCCGAATGTCGCCTTCAGCAGGACCAAGGTGTGCACGTGGTGTGATGTGCCACCGCTTCACGTGACGACAGACAAAATCCAGACCTGATATAAGTAAATATTTCTGATGATCTACATGCTTTTCATGAAGTAACTTCACCTTTTCAGCTAAGAAACCACTTTCTAGATGTAATGTGATCAGCTATTATATCTTCTGTTTTCCTCCTTCATTTCCCCCCATCTAAAGGTTAGGCTTCTGTGACTATCTGAATAAAGTAGTATTTTTCTAAAAACGGAGGACGAAGAAAATCACAGCCATTTCTTCAATTTCATATGATGGATATTTTGATGACACTTGATTTTTGTATGCAGTGGATATCTACAAAAGCGGTTTAATTTGGATCTATTCTGTATTTACACGATATTCTAAAGGCAGAGATAATTTTGGTGGACTAATAGGTTTAAGAAATTAGTTTCTAATTGTCTGCTTTCGACATGATCTGAATAGTTGTTGATTAAATTGTTGATTATGATTTTCTAAAAGAATAAATTAAATCTTTTGTATAGACTTTAGAAGGGAAAAAATCTCAATATAGTCATAACTCTTTATATGTCAAGTGCTTTTTCTGCAATTCATTTTATATTTGTTATTTAACTCGCCTAACGTGACATTTCCCTCCATGAACACCCATTACTCACGCTACACTCTCGATATTTGGGTTTTGAATATTATCCTGGCGTGGACACTGTAAGTTCCACTCATACCCTCATCCTTCATGGAGGTTCAATACAAACGCATCACAGTCGTGGTCTGGTTTAAAACTAACGCGGAGCCCGAATTAGCAAGAGAATTTATAACTCATCTAGGTTGTTCATAAACAAGAAATCTGAGCAAGATTTCACGTTGCTAAAATTCAGAACAAAAATGTTAGAGAGTTCCTAAACAGCCCATCATAAAAATAGCAGGAGTGCTAACTCGAAACATGATGGCTTCCCTAATACCTGAAGATGTCTGTTCTGTAGTTCTTGGCATTAATGCCTACATCAGCATTCGGGAACCCCCCACGGTCACACCCTGGGATTGCAGTAATAGCAGTCATGACCTGTCCTGAAGCAAATTCCTTTTTTGTGTTGTGCAACCTAATGGTTCCAGATTATTAGAATTTATGCAGAATCTCCAACTCATAAACGATCTTTACCAAGCAGCGACCCGGTTGTTTTTCGACCTTATCTGGCTCATCCGTAAAACACACGGTCAGAATGATCTCAGACGTCCCTGAGCCATGCATGCCACGGTGCGTGGGATGCTTCACACAGGAGATGAGCAGATTCAGACGGAAGGCGCCCTCACAGGAATCAGAGTGCCTGCAGGAGGCCCTTACAGGAATCGAAGTTTGTACACGAAGCGACTTAAGAAATGAAAATGAAATAATGCGGCCTTGGAGCAGTGGACCACGTGCTGACAGGGTGATCCACTTCGCACGTGTGCGACACACTGCGCTCATTTCGAGAGCTCAGCATCTCTCACTCGTTGACAGTCACCGCGTTCGTGAACTCGGCAGGAATGTGTCCCAGGACCTCGGAGGTCCACCAGCCCTCGATCCCCAAAGGACTGATATGGAATCTAAGGTCCAAAAAGAGTCCCCCGGTTATTTAGGGACGCATCTCGTCACTCCTCACCTAGTGCTCTCTACTTGCTGTGTGACGACAACGAGAAACAGCCTACTGAAAGGCAGCTGCTGCCCTGGCCCATCTCAGAGAAACGAGAAAGAAAAAGACCCCAGTGAGTAACACTGACTGTGAAATTATCTGGAGAGAGAGATTATTGGCAGTTTAAGGGCTAATGAAGGTAACAGGTGGCTGAGGGGAAAAAATAATAATAATAAAAGGAAAGAAAAGCTGAAGAGATATTCAGCAACTTTAATAGATATTTAGATATTTTGGCCACATTGTAAGAGGAAAATTCTTGAAGATCAGCTTTCTATACTCCTGAATTCGTTTTATAGTAAAAATGTGATGTCTTTAGGTAAACGATTTGGTACACAGCACTCACAGAAGAAATGAAATTTAAATATGTTGCATAACTATATATTCTTTTAAGAAATGGTGCAGTCAAAATCACTGTATCATTTTTGTCTTTTTTTACACCTAGTGTAAAAGATCAGACGTGATATTTACTGAGGACTACACTGCATTGTGCTGGAGTCTTGCACACCTGTCTGTCTTCATGTCATCCCGAAGCTGTGTCACCCTCAACATGGCGGCAGGAAACATCCACGAGTGGTGACCTACTGTCCAGCCTTGAAAAACCACATAGTTCACAAAATGCAAGTCGAAATAGTTTAGGTAGAAAGCGGTCTCAGGTGTCTAACCTGGCCATCTGAGCTGCGCCTTTTCCCCTGAGGCAGGATGAGCTTGAAATGAGTTTTAAACTGACGATAGGCATCTCTCTCTCTCTATTGCTACCCACATAATCAGCAAGGGGATTAGAGGGGAAAATATATTTAAACTCACGCTCACGTAATTCTGAAGCTTTCTGTCTGAAGATTATGATTCAAATGACACGTGACAGCAAGATGCCAGCACAGAGCTCTACCCCGACGCCCTCCCAGCACGCACGCGGCCCCAAGGTCTATGTGACAATGCATCACCACGTGGCGTATGCAAATCCACAGCGATACCGGGTTCAAATAAGCGTCTCGGTTTCGATACACTTTTTCAGAAATGAGTTTGCTCCTTTTCAAAAGAAATCTGGCTACAAATGAAGAGGCAAAAAAAAAAAAAAAAAACAAAAACACAAAAAACAACAAAAAAAAACACCTCGCATTAGTACATTAGTGCTTATTTCTCTGTGATACTGCTGATATTTTCTTAGCCAATCAAACCAAAGGCAAATTTGTGGCTCCTTAGAATATTTCAAAAGAAGCATCCTCACAAGGCACTGTTGAGAGTGTAAAACGTGAAAATTAATATCCAGGCACAAAGCTACCTCTGACAATGCTTCTTTATGAAAACAATGAACCGAGAGCAATGGAGATCATATTAGAATATAAACTTTAACCATATTACCGATCCCCTATATGAAGTGAAAAAGGTTAAAACGTAAAAGACTCAAGTCTAAAGAATTGGACAAAAAGGGAGGCAGGAGGCTTATTTTCTTACTTTCTGCCACCAAGGAAGTTTCTTGAGGCAGGGCAGAGAAATCTTTTCATTTAAACCTTTATATTTAATCACCATTATGTTTTTTTTTTATTTAAAAAAATGAATAAATACAGTTTCTAATAAATATGCTTGTTCGAAAATTTTCCGATAATTTTAAGGTAAATTTAGAAACTTCTTATTTGATCCCTCATTCGTGTTTTACTGTTTTTGATAAGAGTAAGTGTTAGAGTATAAAAGGGAAGAGATGAAAGATGACCTCGCAGGTGACAGGTGGCGACGTTTCCGCAGCCAGAAGGTCATCAGGAGACAGAGAAAGAGTTGGAGTCTTCGACTGTGTATATGTTGTTTTTTAATGGCATGGAGTAAATAGAGAAAAATATTAAAAATTGTGAATCTTGGTGGTGGAAATATGATGTATACTACATTGCTTTTACTTTTTGTGTAGTTTGAACTATTTCTAAGTTAAAGATTTTTTTCCTGTCTTTTTATTCTAGTTTAAAAAAGACATGTTTACCTGTGACTCCTTTAGTAAAATTTTAAACTCCTTGTTTTCCTCATAAGTTAGAGATTTTATTTTCTGCAGAGTTCAAAAACCTATTTAAAATGAGTGAACTTATATGACTTAGAGAATCATCTGCTAAATAAACATTCAGCAGAAAGATAAAATAGACTCAAAGTTTTACTATGTTTTGGCACAAAATACTAGGACATTTTGTGTTTTCTCCTCTTAATGAAATTTGTTAAAGTAAAATCAATTCTTATTTTTTTTTTAAAAAAAAGCCTAGAAAATAAGAGCATCATGTATTACTAGTAGTGTATGTGTGAAAATTTAAAAGAAATCATGAGATATACTTGTCTCTGTTTACTTCCAAGGGAATTTGTTTAGACAGAAATCACTATTATAGATATTCTTGCAAAAATGCATCATAATGGCAAGTGTGCCAAGCTGGTTTAAGTGTAATTCGTACCCGGATAGCCTTACTTATACCCTGACGGAGAACTATGGTCTCTGCTTATTAATTACAGAAGGAAGTGGGCGCAGGCTCACAGCTCCGCACTTGTTTTTTTAACATGGGGGCTCATAACCACTGGGTCATTTTTTAAGCTCGGCCCTCGCTCTTCCTCTACGATCTGGAGCTTGAGCGCAGTGTCCAGCTTGCAGAAATGGTCACCTGGATGGGGGGGAGGCGAGAGGGCGGGGGTCAAAGCCAGGGTCATCCAGGCCCCCGCAGAGCCCCCTCACGCCTCTAATTCTCTCCTTTTCAAGACGTGGAATAATCCATAAATACAAGCAGATCACCTTGCTCTTTGCTTGGGTTTCGTCTCCTCTTCCCAGCCCTCCTTCACACAGCTCTGAAAAATTAACCCCTAGCTGTCCTCAGACTCGCCGAAGGATGAATTTCTCCATAATCGCTGTTGAGATGTGAAGAAATAACCACCTTTACTGTTTAAATCTTTCCCGGGCAAAAGGCGCTTGGTAGAGCGTTTACAGCGCCCAGGGTGGTGGCCGGGCGCTTTGATGTCTCCCGATATCTGTGACGTAATGTCCTGCCCAGGTGGCCCTGCCGCCCTGGGAATTGTCTCTTTTACAAAAGTTTCTGCAGCAGGAAACTTAAACGCTTGAAGCCTTAGATGGAACTTCTGCTCGGTCCCGCCCAGCCCTCCCGGGAGGCGACATGCGCAGACGGCGACCCAGCCCGGCGCGGCCACGAGCACGCCTGTCGCCTGTCACCAGCGTCCTGGCCTGCGCTCCTCGTCGCCGGCCGGTCGTCGGGCACGGTTCGCGCCCTCGTGCGCTCGGACACGCTCCCTCGGGACACTCTCGTCTCGCTGCGAGCGGAGGTGAGCCCCGACAGCTGCCGGGGTGCACCGCGCCGGGGACAGGACGCCCAAGGGCGGGCGGAGAGCCGCGAAGCCACGTGACGCGTCGTACCCTGCCCCGTGCTGGTCCCCGCAGGATCCAGGACCAACGGGAAGACGGAGCAGCGAATCCCAACCGCGACCCCGCGCGACTACAACATCAGCGCTCGCCCAGCCTCTGTGATTATCTGCCACCCTGTGCGACCCTGTGCCATGGCGACCCGTGATCCAGAGTGACACGGATGAAGGAAAAGGGGAAAGCTCTGAGTGCCACTCCTTGTTTGTACCTATCTGTTTTGAAGAGCCTAGCTTCGGTCATCTGAAGTGACAACACCACTGTAAATGTAATACTTTTTTCCTCAAGACCGCATTATCCATCGCCTCCTGCCCACAGGGCAAGGTTCACTGCTAATTAATGTCTGTCGTTACCGAGTAAAAATAAGCTAAAATGCATACAATTCAATACCTTAGACTCTGTATTATGCTTAGGTTTTCTGTTTCTATTTTGAATTTTTCAATTCTTAAATATATTTTATTCATTTGGGACGGTAGTATAAGAATTGGCTAAATTACTACCACATTTCTAATGGAATTTTATACTTCATCAATCACTGGAAAAATCACCAAATGTGAGAGGTCTTAATCAACACATATACTTGATGGCATGATGGAAGTTCTCATGTTTTGGTGACACAAACTGATTCACACACACATATATACACATACAAATGTGACTCTCTCCCTCTCTCTCTCTCTCTCTCTCTCTCTCTCTCTCTCTCTCTCTCACACACACACACACACACACACACACACACGGTAATCTCAAAAATTTTAGTTTTCCAAGGGTCAAAAGACTTAGCACGTGTGCTCACAGTGGTGAACGCCGTGGGCAAATCACATTTCGATTTTTGTGTAATTTTGATGCAAAGAAATTCTAAGTGATCTTCGTCATAAGATGTATTTTTCAAACAATCGTACTGGTGTGGCTCTTGATGGAACACCCTATTTTTGACAAAAAGTAGAATTGCTTGAGATAAAATGTCACCTGAAGAAGAAGGAGCAAAGAATCCCAAATCAGAGGCAGTGTTGCCATGAAGCCGATGACATGGTAATTAATTCAGAGTCTGCTTTCCCTCTACTGTGTGTTTTTAAAATATGCACCTTAGACCTGTTTCTTTCTACCTGTATTACACAAAAATAATGTCAGTATCAGAAGGATGACTTGTTTTCATCTAATACTTGTACCATTTTAAAATTAAATTTTTAGAAAGAGAAGATCTTTGAATCTTTCTAGTAATAACTAACCCATGGAGGAAATTAAGTTAAGAACTTGCCAAAAAAGAAAAAAAAATTGGGGAGTTTACATGCCCAGTTTTACAACGTGAGGGATCTGTAAGCTGCAATGACCAGGTAGCGCATCTTAAATTCTTGATATTTTTTACTAATCCAAGTCCAAATAAAATATCCAGAAAAAAATATTTTTATATATATATAATGACTGCACATAACAAACCAAGAATTTTAGATAATGGATATTTTCGTGGTATATTTAAAAATATATATCTTTATATCCTAATAGTGATGACTCATTCAAGTGACGAGTAAAATAAATTTATATCATCGTGCTTTCGTCTTAATTCAGTCATCGCTACCAATACGTTAATGTATTTTTAACCCATTGATCGCTCACTGCCTAGTCGGGGGCCTGGGAGGTACATGGCGACTTCTGTTTTGATTCCTTGCAATGATGTAGCAGCAACAGCCAACTCCAATCATGTGCACCTCTCTGAATATTAATCAAAATTAAATGTTTTCGATGCGTTTAGAGGGCCCAGGGAGGGGGAACGCAGACCGACGGAGGCGGGGGCCTCACAGGGCCACCACTGGCTCCTGCAGGGCCCTGCCCCGCACGTGGTCAATTACAATTGAAAATCCTGCGCTGATTTCATTCGCTGGAATTTCTAAGCAGGTCAGGAAGAAAGATGTTATTGAAAGGAAAAATCTCATGTAAATGAGAAAGAAGCACGTGGCTGCTAGCCTAAGCCATACATGTGACAAGTTATTTCAGCCGCACTGCAGGCTCGATGTTCAAAAAGATGTGCCAGAAATCCCCCCCAGATCTGGTCCCGGTAAAATATCACAAACGGTCCTCTCTAAACCTCCAGCTCGGCGCTGCCCAGTGTGTATCTGTGACTCACGAGAGCATCTGAGCCCTGGGCCTCACTGAGCCTGGGCGTCAGGCAGTGGAAGGCTCAGTCACTCGTAAACGCGCTCCTGCAGGGCCATCCACAGCTCCGTGGGTCTTTTGCAAATTGTGAAGATAACTTTGATAGTTTTCACTCCAATTAATCTTGAGCGTGGTCTGCACGCAGGCCTGCGAGAGGTCAGCGGGAGGCCCGAGCAACCCAGCCAGTGTCCCCGTCTCTCACTGAGACTTGGGGGTCCTGGGGGTCTGTTCTCCGAACAGAGGCGCCTACTCAAAATGACTGCAGGCCCTGCGGGCACAGTTTAAAAAAACAAAAATCTCTTTTTATAAAGAGAGATTCCAAGTGTCAGTCTACTTTTAGAAATCAGCTTCATAATGCTAAGAAACAGAAGTTTCTATTAAAGTGACATTTTATACTGTCTGTCAAATTAGAGTCATATCTTCTGATACGATTACAATTTTTTTGATATGAGGCATTTGCACTAATTACATCATTAATATGTTAATTTAGCCAATATCGGAGCATGCCACTCTGTCGGCACAGACAGAGCTGGTTGGCATTGCCACCCAAGTTTCATTGTATTAACATATGTTAATATTCTAACTCAAGAGCATTGTAAAAACTCTGGTTATAATATAACACCAACAACTATTTTTTGTCATAAGACTATATTCGAATATGTGTACTATCTATACTACACACATGTATAATACATGATTATTATATCGACATATGCTAGGCAAGAATGTAGTTAACTAAAGTCTTCAGATAAATAATTGAATTAAGACCATTCTAATAGACGAAACACACGAATCCTGATAGATCCCTGACGTGAGCTATCACTGGTTGTTTTTGTATATTTGCTCTGTTTGCTCTGCCATTTCAAATAAATCATTACTATTGTGTAGGAAGAATAAACTGTACTATAGTAAATTGTTCTTTCTCCATTATGCTCTGAAAAACCATTTGTTCTTGAATTGACCTCACATAGCTCAAATGTTTCAATCAAGTCCATTATCTTCTTTTCTTTGAAAGATGCCTTTTTACCGACCTATACGCCCAGTGGGCAAGGTCGTGTTTTGTTTTTAGAAAAAAGGTGAAATTTAAATCCAACTATTCATTTTTTTTTTATATCTTTGATTCAACAATTCCATAAGTCATCCTCAGGCAAGAATTCCACTATATGTTGAAAGAATTGTTTATATAAAAATTATTGAGTCAGGCCCAAGAATTTCTCAGAGTTATTTGTTAGTTCGCACTGGAGTCTTACACCATAGAATGTCACCTAACTTGTGTAGCTTGTTTTTTCTAAGTAAAAAATGTGTCCATTCTTTAAGCTATATACTTTTTTCAACAATAGGAACATGACAGCTAAAAAGAAGTAAAGACTTTTTCACTTGTTTTAAAACAATCACTCATACATCGGCAAAATTAATCTCATTAATTCGTGTGGTAATGTGTAAATAGTACTGATCATATACACGTGCCTCCCAAATCCTTTCAAGATTAATCCTTTTTTAAGTATGCAAGACAGAAGTACTTAGAGCAAATTCCAAAATTAAGAAAATAATGTAGCACATACTTCGAATGTAAGAGCTGGTAAGCCCACCCAGCCATTTCACGTTCATGAAGATTAATTTAAATTAAATATTAAAAATCGGTAATTGAGAGACATGTATACACAGTTGCTCTATACTTACTCAGATATGATAATAGGCTTTAGTAAAATTATTCACTTTGTTCTATTTAAGCAAAATCAAATATTGTACTGAAATCTCCACATTATTAAAAATCCGATCGCTCGTTTGGGGGCCAACTGTTCAGTATGAGACACATCGAATAGACTCAAGAAAAATACCAACACTGGACCGGAGCACAGAATCTCAGCCCAACTACCGTCTAAGCCAGAGCACACAGAACGAGCCCTCCTTGTAAATCATGTCACACCATCTTCCCCTAAGCAGTAAGGTAACAGCAAAAATGATTTAAGGGCTACAGAAATTTAGATGGCAAATGAGAAGCACCGAGCCGTCACACACATCGGTACTGTAGCAGTTGGATCAAAACGATCTCAATATGCTCACCCCTTGCACGTCTCACCCGTGCCACTGAGATGCAGCCCCCCCGGAACGTGCCACCAGCACGTTCTCGCGGCACCCCGCGCCCGGCCAACGCCGCCCGCCGTCCGCACGCCTCGATGTGCCGGCTCACGCCGCCCGTACACGCAGCCCCGAGAAGCAGACAGCTGACAAGAAGCCAGGCCCTTCCCGTGGGGTCGGTTAAGCCCACAAACACGCGAACTTCCTATGGGCACGCACCCCACCGACGCCGGCGGCCAGGTGACTGAAGATGCTGCCCACAGACGCGGAATTTTATATGTGACGACATCACCAGCGAACTTGGTTTCTCTGTGATATAATGATAGACTTGCCTAGTGTGCCTCATGAGTGTGTGTGTGTTTGTGTGTGTGTGTGAGAGAGAGGGGGGGTGGAGAGAGAGAGAGAGATTGAGAGAGAGAGAGATTGAGAGAGAGATGCCTGAAGAAACAGCATCATCAGAAATGGCACCACCTTCTGCAAGGTTTGCAAGAATCTTTCTAGAAACCTTTGACTTTCTCCAGACAACTCAAGTTCATTCAAAAACGTGCTTCCCGCCCACGCAGCCTGGCCTTCCTGAGCTGGCACACTGCCAATCCGACGGACCCCGGACGGGTCTGCGGACACAGGTCTCTGTGCCCAGCGGGGCGTGGGAAGCCGTGGGCCAGGGCGCGGGAGGCGCAGGGTCCCCCGAGACCTGCCTCCGCCTGAGGAGCTGGGGTCTGAAAGGCAGTGAAGGGGTTAAAAGTCGAGGCTGTCTGGGGGAAGAGAAAGGGGATATTGTCGCCTTGAATCTTTCCCCGTGTGCAGCGCTCCATCCCGTCCCCGTCCCCCCCCCCCGCCCCCCGCACCCCCCGGCCCCTCGACCGGGGGCCTGGCCGGCGTCCAGACAGGCTGGTGACACGTCCAGCCTTCAGGTGTCTCGGTGCACGGGGCGGGGGGCGGGGGGGGGCAGATAACAAGAGAGCAGACAAAGAGGAAAATGGTGTATTTAAAAAAGATTATGTGAAGACGTGTGTCCGGGTCCTCTTTGAAAAAACAAAACGAATCCTGCCGTCCTGGAGTCTCATCGCCGGAGCACAAGCTCCACTCTTCTGCTCTCGAAGCCATAATTAGCTACGTCTGGAGCCTCTGAATAATTCCTTTCAATAATTGATGGAGTTAATATTCTCTTTTTCAAATGAGGAGGGCGATGTTTTCTTACACACTCCCTTCTCCTTGGAGCTTTGTTGTTCAAAATCTTCATCGGCCCAAATCACGTCGGTTCGATATGCCTTTTAATTTCTTACGAGACTTAGCTTATAACTTTTGCAGGCGTTGGATGATTCTAGAAGTAAAGGCGTAATGCATTGCTCTGTTACTAGCTGGATGTAAAAAAAAAAAAGCAGTAACATGGGAGCATTCTCCCCCATTTGTTTCCAAATATTTTATAAATTAAAAATAAAAAAAAACTGCTCTGTAGGTTGCTTCTGTGTGAAACTCCATCAAAAAAAAAAAATCTTACCATGAATGTAACTTGGATGCTAATCCTATCTTCTGCCAGCTATAAGAAGAAATCCCAAATCATCTTATTCTTCAAGCGTTCTTCTTCTCTCCAGAAGCTTTCCTCGGGCTTCCTCCCCACCCCCACACCCTCACTCCACCCGATTAGGAATTTCAAAAAAAAAAAAAATCTTTATACATGGAAGGCCGGGTCTTGAGACAGAAAGCTGTCTTTTCCTCTCGTCCTTACGCTGGCCGCTCTAGCCCAGCCTTGCACTTCTGCCCGGACTTCATGTCACATTTCCTGGGCTAAAACCCTGAGACTCCATCACGACTATAAAATGAAAAGTGCAGGTTAAAAAATAAATAGAAGGGAAGCCCTGGCTCGAAGCCATTGTTCAGAATTTAAGAGCTGTTTGCCCCCAAGTGCCTCGGCGGTCTTTCGGAGCTAATTAGAATAACTGTCAGATGTCTGCAGTCTCCCGGGCTCCTGTCAGCGGACTCAGCAAAGTTTGCCTTTTATTTTTCTTGGGGACAGGTCAGATCTGATTAGACGGAAGGAGCGAGAAGAAGTGAACTACGTGCAGATGTGTGAGCCTCCGTTTTCCTCCCGAACAAAGCAGCGCCCTGGGAGCATCCGGGCGCAGCCCCCCGCGGCCAGGCTGGGCAGACACCCACTCTTATTTTTAATTCTTCATCTTCCCCGTCGTTAAGCATGCAACAATTGTCCCTGATATGTATTTCCTGCCGGCCGGACACCCGGCGATCGGCACATAGGACAGAGTGCCCTAAAAAAAATCTTCCCACATCCGACGCTTATGACACCAAACTCTCCGAATCAGTACACTGACGGAAAGAAATGGATACTCACAATTCCGAAGGGGTCACAGCTGCTGCTTCCTCGTCCCCAGGGGCAGAGCGGGGGCTCCCGCCGGGCTGTCCGGTCGCAGGTGCAGGATCCCCGCGTGCGAGCCGGAGGGCGGTCACGCTGCCCCGGGAAGTCACCCGGGGCCGAGCCCCCGGTGCTCAGCCGTCTCCTGTGCCCGTGAAGCCTGTACTATCTGCAGTTCTGAATTGAACTAAATTGCAGCCCATGTGAAAGACAGGGGCAGCCGGTCACGTGGGAGACACGGAGCCAGCCGATTGGCCGGCAGCAGCGAGCTGGGCATTCTGGCTCCCCCACCATTGGAGAGGAGTTAAAACTGAAAGCGTGTGGGTCCTCCTCCTGAGATGATTTGTGCTTTCTGTGTGGCAGCATGGCTGTAGGACTGCACAGTGACAGAATTAAGGAAGGGACTGCAGCCGCCCTTCACGGAGCCGGGTGGGGGCAGGCTGCAAACTCAGCCTTTCCAGGATTTCTTCCCCTTTCTACCATCTCCCTGCCCTGCAGTTTTATCTGTGATTTGCCTGTTTGCCTATCTGAAACACGTGTTTGTGGGGTCCCCACCCCATTTAACTTTGGAGGCGACAGAAAGTAAATTATACTCTCATGGCTCTGCGAACCTGCTCTTGTTTGGAGGCACAAATTCAATTTCTTTTCAAGGATGATTTTTTCAAATTTTGTTTTGATAAGTGAAGAAGCTTCATCGCAGTTGTAACTTGTCCGTTAGTGACCCTGGACACAGAATCGACCTTTCTGGGTGGTTAGTACATCTGGAAGGAGGCAGGGGGACAGTCACGGGGAAATATTAGAAGCGACACTATCAAATCAAATCACCGGCTTGGACGGAGCAGGAATCAAGAGGAGAGAGAATAAAGCCCTTCTCGATTTGCTTCTTTTGGTAATGCCAGATGTGCGTAACACTGGCAGCCAGAGGTATTTTTTCAGTTATTTCCTAAAAATCTGTGTCCTAAAAATCACTGGTGCGTTTGTAAAGACTGAGAGGCGTCAGGTAACTTGGGGACATCAAGCCCCACGGCCACGGTGCGATGGGTGCAGAAGGCCAGACGACACTCGGTCTTCGGTCACGGCGACCCACAGGCTCATGCGACATAAGCCCAGAGCCAGCCGAGTGCTGGCTGGCGCATCCCCACTCAGAGCCGGCCGCTGTCGTCTGCCTTAATCGCTGCAACCATCCGGAGCCCGTCTTGTAACTTTCCCTTCTCGGCGGCAGAAACAGACGCGGACGCTTCCCTGCCACCGGGCTCTGATCGGACTCCACCTGGGGCTGAGCTCATGTCTTTTCCAAAGAGGGACGTCGCCTCCCAAAACACCCGCGCGGAGCACGTGCACGTGCGAGGCAGCCAGGCCCAGGAGACGCCGGCGACCAGACGCCGGGCGCACGAGGCTGCCGCGGGTCTCACGGGCCCCGGGCCCTTTTGGATAAGGAGAAAGAGTCCGGCACAGCAGGTGCACGAGCAGGGCACAGTCGCTGGCCGCCATCAGGCGCCGCGCCCTGTCCGTGGCTGCGCGCGCTGTATTTTTACACGCCCGGCAGCGCAGCGGGTGTGCTCACGGCCGTCGCCACACACGCGCGTGGCACGGCGCACGCCTGACTCACCGCGCTTTGCCGATAGCATCTGTCAGCTCCGTTATAATCTTGGGGACGGCGGTCGGGCGTGCGGCACGCCATCCGCCGAAAGGTCGTGTGGCTCCGGCAGAACCGTGAGCTGTAAGACGATGGCACTGTCACCGTCCCGTCACCGGCCCTCACGCCCCGGCCTCGTCTTGTCCCCATGCCTCCTGCCACGCCGCAATCACACTGGCCCGCACGGTGTCTCGGACTCTCCTCAAGCCCTGTGCCCGCGGTACCCACCCGGAGCCCACTCCCCCTCCACCCGCCTGCCGGCTCCTTCTCATCATCTGCGCTCCGCCTGCAACGCTGCCGCTCAGAGAGAGTGGCGCTTTCCCCCGAGAATGACGCCCACCTGTCTGCCTGTCTCACTCACCGCCTTGCTTTCTTTTTTGTTCCCTGAACTTATCGTTATCATTTTTAAGTTTACGCGTCGATTATGTCTCTGCCCACCGGAAAATGGGCCTCCGGGGAGCTGGTCGGTCACCACTGTCTCCTTCCCAGTGTTTGGAACCAGCGCGTCGCATGGGTGGGCACCCGTGCATTCGCTTAGCGACTCCATGCACGAATGGTCAGGAGAATCTGACTCGTGTGTCTGAGGGGGAATGACTCGCCAACCGTAGCAATAAAAATTAGGAAAGAGTCCCATATGTTAAAAAGACTATATGCATTCCTGCTAAAAGCCAAAACCTAATGTGCAAGTTAACCAAAAGAGACTGATATCGCATGTCTAACAAACTATCTGACATTCTAATTGTCTAAAATTTGTTGTGTTTATAGTTCACAATCTGAGCTCACAAATTTTAGATATAGTATATAAAATTACGTACATTCAGCTGTAAAAGAACTGGCTGAGAAAATGAAATTGAATAAAATGTCCAAACGTTGTAGCAATGAAAATAAAACAAAAATAACACCAATAAATTACTTTTGTGTTTAGGTGCTTTAGTCACTCTAAGTTGTACCTATGTGCTTTTATAATTATTTAAGGCCAGTCCAATAAAGGTAAAAAAAAAAACACTATGTTTTTGTCACTTAATGTCTTCTTCCTACATTAAAAAGGTCAATTTCTGCTTTTGACCTTTTGGAGAAGAATCTGTTCAAAAATAAATATTATTAATTGTAGGATTGGACCTCCCAAAGTGTATATTTTTAAATAATCCCAGAATACATGTCATGTTATAAATCTTAAAATCTTAGAAGTCTTTAAGAAAACATGCCAATAAAAATCTCCTGTATTTATGCAGCATTCGACACACCCAAGAGCTTTTTAATGCCCATGGTTAATATTTGATATTCGCCATATCAATACAGGGACTCAGTTGGGACACGTATTGTCTCCCCTTCAACACATACAGAGAAACTGAGATAGGGACAGTCACGTGACTTGAGAAACGCGTGACCGCGTGGGGCCAGCAGGCGTCTCTGTGCACTCCCCGCTCCCACGGCCGTGCCCGCAGAGGAAGCGTCCAGTCCTGTGTCTCGGACGCGCACGGCGACCTTGTGAAGACGTCTGACCGGGCCTCGAACTTGTGTTCAAAAGGAAAAGGTCCATAGAAATGTCTGCTTCTCACACGTTTACACACAAACCGTCTTCATTGCACAGTCAGCTCTTGGTAGTTGGGGAGTAATTTCGTTTGTTTGCCACGGGTGGTCTGAGACTTGGGTGGGAAAATTGGGGTCAAACGAAAACGAGAGATATCTGAGCTGGAAGCTTCTCGACAGTTCTGAATTTGTAATGAGCATGTATTGGGGTGTGTGGTCGGACCTGAGGGGAGTTGGGCCGAATGCGCTAATGAGGTTCGTTCTCGGTCTCTCCCCCCCTCCCTTCCTCTCTCTCTCTCTCCCTCTCTCTCTCTCCTTCTCTCTCCCCTTCCTTTCCTCTCTCTCTCTCCCTCTCTCTCATTATTTTTTCTTTAACTCCGTACGAGACAGCTCTTTTTAGGAACTTAGATTCTTATGTCTAAGTGACCCAAATGCTTTAGGTTTTTCATGGTTCCTTAGCCTCCCTTGAGTCGACAAACACATTTCCTACAAGTAAGTAAAAGTTAAACATCAGCTATACAAGGTCTTCCGAGGACACCTATGACTCACTGTAGAATCAGGTAAAAACCCACTATTTCGGTTTTCATTTTTCATGTGAAAGGGAGAGACAGCAGGTCGACCTGCTCGTGTCTGCCTTAGCCGGTGAGAGGCGGAGCATGATCTGCTCCCTCCCAGCTGCAGACCGACAGCTACGTCGACAGCAGGCAAACGACGGACAGAGACTCTCAGTTTTAGAATTAAATTCACCAAAACCAAGTCCCCTCACTTCTTCTCAGATCACAATAACACAAGGACATGTATTTGTTAGATGACTCTATTAGTTTCAATTTCACTTAGCAAAGCCCCCCTCAGCGTTTATACCCAGGTACCAAACAGTGATGCTTTTCCCACGGGGACGTGCAGGCCCCGTGCGGGGACCTGGTTACAGTGCAGGGACCGATGCTGTAGGTGGGAGTCGGGGTCTCAGCTTCGGCACGTGTGACGGACACCCTCCCCCATGTCGCTGCGGCTGCTCTGCTGGCCACGCCCCCTGCAGCCAGGCTCTGAGGCCACTGAGAAGGGTTAGATTAGGACGAAGTGTCAGCGGCCGACTCCCCCACGGGTCTCCCCGATCGTCGTGAATGAGGGGTCCCGCCTGTGCCCCCTTTCCTCTTTCCTCCTCGACTGTCCACTCACCCGCGCCCTCCCATCTTTGTCTTACCTCGCTGTCACTTGATGGCACGCGCCGTCTCATGCAGCTGCTAAATTTTAGGGTCGTGGCGATCCTTACCTGCTCCTCGGCCCCACAAAACCACCCACAAAACTTCGGGTGAACCCGTCACTCCCCAGCCCCTGATCAAAGCGCCGCGACCTTATTTAGCTTGTCGAGGTATTTGTTTCTCTGCCGTCCATCACTTTAAGTCTAGAAAGCGTTCACTTAGCACTTGGTTTTTTTTTTTTTTTTTTTTTTGGCTCAAAAACATGACAAACGATTTCTGCTTTGTTTTTATGCCAAAATGAGTTTGAAAATAACCTACGCAGCTTCTCTGAAGTGTTCGCTCGGTGCTCTGCTAGATCGATTTTGTTAAAGGACGTTTCCCAACATGGCTGTTCTAGCAAGTCCCAGTGTGAATAAGTATAATCAGGTGAGACCATTTATCTCCTCGGGCATCCAGTGGTGAAAATTTTCAGCGATGAGTGCTTGGCGAGAAAACACTTGGATGAGAGGGGAGGTTATTTTACAATCTTCAGATAACGCCATCGAGTGACTACCCGCTGGGTTCTGGCTTGGGTGTTTATTTTTCTTCCGCTATCACGCTTACGACTGACTGACTCTCTTCCAGCTTCCTGTGTGTGCATTGAATATCCATCCAGGGGCTGTAACGTAGTGAATTGTCAAGGCTGAAGTACTTTTAATCCTGTTTTGGGGACTTGTAAATATTTATGGAAACTTTAGCCGAATGTTCTCTTAGTCTTTCTAGGTCTCCCAACAGAGGTTTCCTTTCTGGTATTTCTTACTTATTGTCAAAAATATTCCTCAGGCCATGATAATGACTGGCTTGACGCTTTATTTCATGAAAATAAGTATCTTAGAGCCAATCGACTTTAAGAAATTTTCTTATCGACCCCAGAAAATAAAATAGAGAAGGCACAGGAATTACAGTTTACCCCATCTTAACGTAGGTAAGTATATGGCTTCCACAGACACGCCAAACGATCTGCCAAGGTCTTCAATTACGAAAATTGTTAGGCCTGGCAGACGCCACAGTACTTGTGGGCTGTAGCTATACATTCAATCCCAGTTCTACTCTTGGGTGGTCTAAAACTGAGATAATTAATTAAACCCTTTGAAATGCATCTGCCATCCACATTTTGTCTCGGGTGAAAGACATTATTCCATGCTTTACTTAAGAAAACTTAATACCCAACGGCTGAACATTTTAGCACCGTCTCGAATTTGAACTTACCAAATCTGAAAATTGGCTCCTCATAATAACTTATGAAAAATTTTAAATTAAATTGGATCAATAATTTATGTAGAAAGTTTTACCAGTGAAGCTTAACATTCTAAAGTTTTAGAATAAGCAGTGAAAATATCGGTTAGAAAAATGAACTGTTAGATGTATTATTTTAAAGATTGTTTGAAAAGACATTAAAAACAGAGAAAAAATATTTCTTGGGAACTTGTGTCCGAGTAATATAGAATGGGAGCAATAAACTTCTTGAAAGAAAGGTTATTAAGAAAATGAAGACATTATTTTTCCCACTCGTACGGGGTGGGGTGACAAAATGCTGACGTGAGTTGGCCGCCCTAATCGATGACTGAGCCAGTGGGAAGCTCTGGCGCTGGGGACGGCTCAGGAAATGACAAGCCAGGGACGCACACGGGCTTCCTGGTCGGGGTGGCACCGTGGGTCCCGACGTGCTGGTCTCGGGCAGGGTCGAAGGACGCAGGATGGAGCGCGTGAGCACCAAGGTGACGGCAGACGCCTTCCCCACGGTGACAACTGCTCCACCAGAGACGAGCCCCGGCTCAGTGTGGCCGAAGGCGCCTGGGCGGGCGTGGAGGCGAGGAGCGAGCAAAGGCACTCGGGTGGCCGGGAGGTCCTCCTGGCTCCGAGCGAGACTGCGGCCAGCAGCCCCAGGTGGCCGAGAGGAGGCCGGCGCCTGTGGGGTGGTTTTCCCGGACTTCCAAGAAGCCCACGCCAGGCATGCGTTGTCGCGTGACCCCTGGGTCGTGTCCCTGCTGCCCGGCCCTCGGGGGGGGCGGCCCCGACGTGGGGCCTGGTCTCCGTCCAGCTAACCGCGGCCCTTGGGGACTGGGAGCTGTGACCGGGAGACCCGGCCGCGCGTGCAGACTGCGAGGGAAGACGAGCCCGGGCGGCGGGGCCGGAGGGGCGCAGCTGCTGGACCCGCAGAGCTGGAGCCCGGCCTCGGTCTCGCTCAGCCGCCTCCCGGCCCCCGCGTCTCCTGACATCCAGCCCCGACCACCCGCGCTGCCGCTGGCCTCGCGGGAAGACACGCGCAGGTCCAGGACCACCGAGTGCGGCTAAGAACACGCGCGGCGCTGATTCTTCCGCCTCTTCTCCTATACTGGGTCGTGTATGGCCCGCTACACGGGGCCTAAGCACCAGCGTCCTGGCAAAGAAAGCGAGACCCTGCCTGACCGCGGGGACGTCAGTCAGCCCACTTGGCACGGCGGCGCCGCCCTCCGACGGTGCGGCTCCCGTCCTGTCTCTGGGGAAGCGCCAACCGGTGTCTGTCGCTCAGGCGACCCCAGCGCCTTCCGTCTGAGTCTGGCTTCCGGCCCTAAATCAGGGGTTTCTAACCACCCAAGGTTTTGCAAATAATAAGGTATCACTTTTCTCATTCGTGAAAGCGAAAGTGAGAACAATCTGCTCGCCCCCCCAAAGAATGTCACTTACCAGCACCCCCACCCCGTACCCCACTGCTCCCCACCCCGCCCCCGCCCTTCCCGCTGCTCCCTGAGCCACCCGCTCCTTCCCCGCTCCGACCAGCCCGACTGCTGCAGACCTTGATCGATCTCTTCGCGTCTTCGTAATGAAATTCCTCACGCCGCTGCCTCGACTTCTTCGGCCGTCCCCTTCGGCTCCTATTTGCTCAACAGTTTTAGAGGAGTCGAAATTGGCCAAGACCCCTTCGCGGTCATGAGCCAAGTGACGCTTCTGGCAGGACACACGCCTTGCAGCGGCGTCTGAGACCCGGGGCTGCTGAAGACGGCGAGCTGCCCTTTCACGCCATTTTCCAAAATAGTAGGGCGTCTCGTTTAATTATGCACGCTGCCTTGACCAAATAAGGCGTTTGCTTCGTTTTCATGGGGAGAGACATTTATTTCCCTAACCGAAAGAATTCCCCAGAGCTTTCACTGTAATAATGGCTCATTTCATCACTTATATGGTAACTACATAGAAATAAACATACAATTTCTGGGTTTTTTTTTTTTTTTCAGATTAGTCCTCTTGATTTAAAGAGGTGGATTTTTCTTACCTGCATCTGAAAAATTAACAATAGCCTTGATAACTCACTTCGACTTTTTATCTTGTTTTTATGGCACATGCTCTTGTCATATTCCCAGTCTGTGAACTAAACATATCATTTGAATGCACAATTTAGAATCAACATAATTATTTTAAACGGGTTCTTTCGATGTTTCAGATGACTATTGAAGTTTATACAATGGGGTCAAATTGCAATTCACAAACTTTTGTGCACATGGAAAGTGATTTCTTCGGCAGATGTTCTCAGCAGATGATGATGATGACAGTTATGCTCTGCTGGTGTGGATTTAATTTTAGTCATTTTTATTCATGACCCACGGCAGATTAAAGAATACGTAGCTTCTCCAAAAGTGCTGAATTCCCTTTGAGATGCTGTTTGTTGTGCTGTTAAACACTATACATCATAAGCAAACAATTCATGTAGAAAAATGTGTCTGCTCTTCGCAGAGAAGTAAATAGATAAGCTGCCCAAGGTACGAGGAAATAGGGCGTAGATAATGCAGGTTTGAGATATTCTCTTGCTTAAGTGATGCGTTAAATCGATATTCTGCAAAGCCTTTTCCTTGTTATGTTATTTACGTGGATCCTGTCACAATTTTTCATTAAATTGTCTATTTCAGAAGAAATATTTTTCTCGGTTCCAGACGTCATGTGATTAGTGTTCTTTATACCCTTTCACTATGCATGCAAATTATCATCTGTTTCCATTATGTCACTCTTCCACTCAAAGACCTCCGTTGGTTGCCCACCTCTTGTCACACTGCATGTGACCATGTTTACCTGATTTTCAAGATCTACAGTAGCTGCGGCTTCCTGGAA
>CM053516.1:981335-1027281 GCA_028627145.1 Eidolon dupreanum | reverse complement strand
GTTTCTCTTTTCTGCGATTCAACACGACAAAGCGTCACACGTTAAAGACGCGAGTTTGCCCCATCGACAGCTTAACCTCGGCCGCGTTCGCTCCACTTGAATTTCAGAATGTCAACACTGCAGTGTCCCCTGCTCAAGAACGTTAGAGTCACGTGACCGTGGGGTTGACATTCGGCGTCACGCTAAATGTCACAACCAGCAGGTATGACAGCAACGAAGACTTAGTCCCGCCCCCTAAACCGAATGAGCTATGACAGCGAAGATGGAGAATGGGAAAGTTCAAAACGTAAGGCACCAGAGAGTGTTTGCTTTAAAAGGGACAAATGACCGAATTTAGGGTAAAATGAAAGAGCCCCTTGGAGTTATTTATCAAGTCTACATGAGTGAAGCAAAGCTCTGTACACTCTAATTCGGAGCGCATTTACTTAGCTACCTTACCCCGCCCCCCGCTAAAAAGTAAAGATGTTTAAAATAAAAGCGAAGAAGAAGTCCGTCATCAGATACCGCGGAATAACCGCATGGGAACTCCCCCACGTGAAAGGTGGCAAGGGACCGCCTGTACAGGACGTGCACCCTACACACGTGGAAATTAAATTTACTATAACAGCCATGCAAACAGAGAACAGGGAATCGCAGAGCCGAAAAACAAAAGCGAAGCTAAAATTAAGGATATTTCTCATTTCCTCAGGCGTGAGAGCACAGAACCATAACGCAAACGAGAGAGGCCCGTCCGCCCCCCCCCCTCCCCCCCGGCCCCCGCCCCATCCCGCCCCCCGCCCCAGCAGAAAGCTGGCATTACTCCAACTGTTCCGTCAACCGTCAGTTTTTAATGTGTCTCCCAAAGTGCTTTGTCTCATCTTATGGCTGAAACACATTCAAGAACCATTTTTAATTCAATATAAGGATTTATTTCAAGCAAATGATGTTTGAGATTCACGTGCAGGACTAGGAAAGCCGACATCTACTTCTGAATTTTTTTTTTGGTAGCTCCCTCTTATAAGGAATTGGCAGACGATGAAGTGGAGGTTTTTCTAAGGAAACATGAGTAAACCAAACCCACACCCCGTTCCCCAAACTGAGGAGGCTGAGAATAACCTTTCCCACCCGAGGGTCAGAGAATGTCCACAGGGCTTCTTAGCAGCTGGGACAAGGGAAAAAAGAACTGTACTTCTGTTTCTAAATAAAAATAAAGACTCGATTTTAAGTAGAAGTTCGGGTCAGGCCCAGTGAGACGCTTTACTCCCCGGGTTGAGCCCTTCTGTCTGTGACCTACCAAAAGACACCCCCTGCTCTAAGTCATCTGGGACCCAGCAGCAAAGCCAAAGCATTTGAATACAATCTGAGTTAGACTGAAGGAACGCCTTAGAAGAACAGGCCCTGCGGCCTTTCTTATGCTGTGGCCGTTAGAAAGTGCCCTGTGATCATGTGATGGCACATGTGGAGAGTGGCATTATCCTGTTTTCCAAATTTCAGGAAAATCATTTTCCCAAACTAATAGGATTACCCGTCACGAAGAAGGTTTGGGTCCCTGCCATTTAGTATGCCAACAAATCCAACCATGGAAAAGAGAAAACAGAGCGAACAGCCCGGGGAAGAAGCACCATGGAAGAGGCTCGTGAGGGGCCATGTTCGGCCCATTATTTACTAGAGAAAAATTCCTTTGTCAGCTCTGTATCTTGGGAAGAATTTAGGCAAAATCTGCCGGACCGACCTCTGACCAAATGAAATCCCCCCGTGTTTAAGAGGAATTTGATTTGTGGACATTTAGAAAATCTTGTTTTCAGGCCACATTATTTGCAGGAAAAGAAAGTTCTTGTGTGCATTATGAATAAAAATTATGCATAATTGATTATATAATGAACATTTCAGCATAAGATGGATGCACGCCCATTCTGAAATTGAGAATTTCATGCTACAGAATTTCTTTTATGCCTTTGAAGCATATTTACTATGTGAGTTCAAGAAATATTTTGTCTCCTTATTGTGAAATTCCCATTAGGCAAACTCTTTAATGTCAATAAATTTAGTTAGGCATATTATCACTAAGTAAAATAATATTTCAGAAATAAACGTTGTAGAAAATCTGCAAAATAAAACTGTTAAAAGATTAATAACTTATATCCCACTACTCATACACAATGCCACCACAACTGTATTGAAGAAATAGACAAAAAGAAATTTCAAAGTTCATTTTTATGGTTTCATTATTTCTTTTCATATTCGAGCTCTGGACACATTATGAAAAGAAACTGGTTATTTTACTTCTCCATTTGCTCAAGCCGAACTACGTACGACTTTCGTTAAACAGTAAAGCCTCGCTCAGCACGCGATGGCCCCCATCCAGGGGCCTGGGCGGGGGCCTCACGCTGCCCCACCGCGAGGTGCGGTTGACAACACGGAGAGACGTCGTCGGGGCGCCCGCACACGGCATGCGGCTCGCAGATGCGGCCGGCACGAGATGGAAGTCGCTGCGGTGACGACCCCCTATGTGAATGCGCACCTGTCCTCCCGCCTACGCGCTGGGCATCCGCGGGGAGAGCGGAAGTGACCGTGGAAGGGAGGGGACAAGCTACGGGGACCTCCGGCGGCGAAAAGATACGTCTTTGTGACGGGCGAACACCGCGAGGGGTAAACGGAGAAATCCACGTTCCACCCAAGGGCCCCACAGACAGAAGGTCGGTATCAAAGCTGCGAGTGCAGCCTGAGGCGTGAGCAGTGCCAGCAAAAGCGCCGTGTGTGCATGTGTGTGCATGTGCGTGCGCATGTGCATGTGTGCACGTATGTGCACGTGTGTGTACGTGTGTGTATGCGCATGTGCATGTGTGCGTGTGTGCATGTGTGCCTGTGTGCGCGTGCGTGTGCATGTGTGCATGTGTGTGTGCATGTACGTATGTGTGCGTGTGTGCATGTGTGTGCGTGTGTGCGTGTGTGTGTGTTTACGTTTCGTTGCTTTTTAGCACGGAGAGTTGGAGAGACCTCTGAAAACCAAGAAACGAGTATGTGTATGGAGCGCACACGTATCTATTTTCCGTGTATATGTCACATTTCCCTTTTATGGGATACTTGGCATATTTTTTATTTTTTATTGTGGTAAAATATACATACCATACATTCTGCCATTTTCCCTATTTTTAATGGTACAAGGAAGTATATTGACGATGTTGTACTTTTCACTTCCAGAACTTTTTCATCATCCTAAACAGAAACTCTGACCCCCAATAACCCCCTCCCCTCCCCCCGGCCCTGGAAACCTCCACCAAGTCTGCTGTGCTGTCTGTGCCCAGGAGCTGCCGGGGCCACTCACCTCACCTAGGAGAAACCCCACGACGTCTGTCCTCTGCGTTTGGCTCTTTCCATTAGAATAATAACCTCGAAGTTCGTCCACGTCTCAGCATTCATCAGATGCGCCTTCCTTTCGAAGGCTGAAAAACGCCCCACGGCAGGTACGTGCCACGTTTGGGTCACCCACTCGCCTGTGGGACGGTTGGGTTGCCGCTCGTTTCTGGCCGTCGTGGACAATGACGCTGTGGCTTTGGTGTCTGCACATCTGAATCCCTGCTTTGGATTCTTCTGGGTTCACATCCGGAGCGGCCGGTGGCTCATGGTAATTCCAGGCATAGCCTTGGGGGAATTATCGGACCCTGTTCCCGCGGCAGCTGCACCATTTCACGTTTCCACCGACCAGGCGCAAGGGCGCTGTTTCCTCCACATCCTCATGGGCGCCTGTCATTGCCCATTTTCCTGTGACAGCCATCCTCACGAGTGTGAGTTTTCTCTCATCACGATTTTTATTGAGTTTTTCCTAGGACGACTCCCGTCGAGCATGTTGTCGTGTGTTCATCAGCCGGTTTTATGTCCTCTTCAGAGAAATAGCTGTCCCAGCCCTATGAGCCACACAGACTGTGGCTCGTGGCGGTGAGGACGCATCTGGAAGGCAGGGCCACAGACCCGAGCTGCCCCTCCCCCGCGGCTGGCCCGCGCTGCTCCGCGCTCCCCCGAGGTCGCCGAGCGGCTCAGGTGCCGCTCACGAAAGGCACGCATGCGCCTCAACACGCAAGCGCACTGCCAACTGGCCGCGTGCGGCTGACCCGCGTCCACACCCCTCTCCCCTGACGGGCATCTCTGAGTGGTGCCGAGGCCGGCCCCCTCTCCCACCCCGCAAGCCAGACGGAAGGAGAAGATTCCATTCGTTCTGTCAGTTAAAGAACAGGTAACGGTGGCTGGGGCTCTTGATCAGATCCTTGAATCTTAAGGGAGGGCTATAGACGGCCAGATACTCCTGAGGGGACAGTGGTGAACTGGGACAGTAAGGTGGCAATAGTCCAGGGGTGACACCTGCTGACTCCTTGGCTGCTTGGCCTCAACGACTTCTCACACAATTTCCCATAACGTGTCCCATGCCTTTCCATGGGTCCCATGAACTATGATAAATCATTTTAATGTTTTTTTCTTTTGTGCTTCCCATAAGCAGCGTCGGTTTCTGCCATTCCCAACTGATAACCTTGACACAAAAAATAAAACACTTGTGTTCAACGCAGAACTGAAGTTGATGGAACTATTTCCATGAAAAGTTACAAACAATCTATAAGGCGTTGAATGGCTAAAATATTGAAGTTATTTTCAGCTATTTGCACTGTTATGCAATAATGATATTATTAAAATTTATTTTTTCAAATATTTTCATTAATCAATTTAAACTTTGAGATACTAAAATTGTATGTCTTAGCACATATGATAGATGCAGCTTACTAATTTTTAAAGAACATTTAAAAACAATAAAACTCATCATAAAACAAGTCATTGTGTGAAATTAGATGGCTTCATCACTAATGCTGTTACATGTATGTACACACATGAGTTATGTATCCATACATATATGCAATGAGAAGCAAATGGTCTGATTTAATAAGGGAACTGATCATTCCTGCAGCAGTTAAAAGTCCTTATTATAAGTCAATAGAATTCCGGGGGAAACATCTTTACTTAATTTCATCATTAAGAAAAAAATCTGAACGTAGAAGCATTTTCTAAAACTGAATGTATGTGATCATCGATGATAATAGGAGAATAAAAGAGGGTTTTTTTTATCCACCTCTTACGCAGATGACTAAGTAACAGAGCTGACTACACAGAACGGGAAACGTTCTTCTGCTTCTGATTGAAACGCGGATAATGACTTGCCCGGGCTGGCACAGCGCTCGTTTCTCAGAGTCCCCTCCCTCCGCACGTCTGACTCAGCACACGCTTCGGGGACGGCCGGAGAAGCCCGGGATGAGTTAGCTGCATCAGTCACCCGATTAAAGGGAGGAAGAGAAAACGGAGGGTACGCGGATGCCTCCGTGCAGCTGGGCTGAGTTCTCAGTGGGCGCGGTGTGACTGAGCTCAGAGAGCAAGCACGGCGAGGAGGGTGCTGGCTGCGTGACGGAGAAGGGTGCTGGCCGCTGACTCCCAGCCGCAGCGCCCCTGACGACCTGCACTGATGGCCTCGAGGCCATGTGGCATCTCGGTCCTGGGGAGGACGGGGGGAAACGCCCGCTCGCATTTACTCTTGTGGTCTGTTTGCCTGGTTTTTGTTTTTTGTTTTACTTCTAGGACAATTCTGGTCCACGGGAAGCCTGTTTTTAGTTGAAAAGTCAAACAATCTAGAAGAAGCTGGTGCTTCAGTATGTAAGAGAACAGACGTAGAAGGTCCAGTTTTGGGTTGATCATTGTTATGGGCTGAATTGTGTCCCCTCAAAAAATGCATGTTTGAGTCCCAACCCCCTGTACCTCGGAACGTGGCTGTATTTGAAAACGCTGCCTTTAAAGAGATATCGAGGCAAAGCAGGTCGCCTGGGCGGGTCCTAATTCAGCACGATTGCAGTCCTTTCTAAGAAGGGGGTATCTGAGCACAGACACACACCCAGGAAGGCCGCTGGGGACACAGGGAGAAGGTGGCCGTCGACCAGGCGAGGGAGCAGCCTCAGGGGAAACCAGGCCCCGCAACACCGGCGGCTGGGACGTCCCGCCTCCAGGACAGAGAGGAAACGCGCTTCTGTCGCTCACACCGCCCGTTTCTGGTGCCTTGTGACGGCGGCTGCAGCAACGAACCCAGTCACAGATCGAAATGACTTAATTGTCCTAGTCTCAGATTTCTCCGCCAGATTTATCACAATCAACTGAAAAAGAAGTCTGGATTAGGAATCAGAAATGTGTGTTCACTCATAGTTCTCTTACTGATGAATTCTGAGAAACTAAAAACGTTTCTTGGTCCAAATCACTTTTACTGCAAAATTAGAGATTTGCCTACATCTGCTTCAGCCAGACAACTCCGTTTTTATTAGTATTTTATCACATGGTCTTATGTGAGATTTCATTTAAAAAAGGGACTTATATCACTTAGGACATTTTCTGAAAACCAGCGAACGAAAAGGGTCTTTAAGACCAAAGCCATCTACTCTAACGTCATTGTCACATGAGAATCGTCAATGATACTTTCTGAAACAAGGAACGTCTACTTTGTGCGTCTCTGACAGGCTAGTGTAATGTTATTCTTTCAGTTTCTGAGCCCCTTGTATCTATTTAGGAGTTTATTTCCGCGTTAGCTAATAGGTATTTTAAATTTGCAAATAAATGGAAATGAGACTCTGTAGCAGCCCTTCTGACCGTCGCGACTGATTCAAGATGCGTGTGTTGGACAGCCCCTCTCTCCGTCATGACGTGCTTCCCAGACTTACACGAGAAGGCGGCCGAGGCGGGCCGCACAGGGACACTTCGCATTCGTGAAAGCTGCTGATTCTGTTGCCTTCTGCGCTGAGAGGCCTTGGAGCAAGACGCCCCCTCTCCGTACTCTCACGGGTTTCCCGCTGCCGCGGACAGTCATCGACGCTGACGCACGTCGCGGTGGACTGCTGGCTCTCGTCTGGGAGCGTTCGGGGACGGCCAGGGACGCGGGTTTTCAGACACATTTACGAGCATCTCCACTCCGGGTGCGAGTTGGTTTGGAGGGACCACTGCATCTCAGGAAGCTGGTGGCGGGTGGGGGTGGGGGCGTTTCAGGGGCAAGCTGAGACAAGGGTCAGAGCACCGCTTTATCCTGCGGTGGGGCTGGGGGCGGTAAGGGACGGAGGTTTCCACGCGTTCACACATCACTGCGCTCGACGTTCCAGGGGACAGTGAGCGCTGAGACTCAGGGGAGGGTCAGTGTCCAGAGCACCCCTCGAACAAACCTCCCATGAAACATACTCCTCCAAAAGAGCTGATTTTTGGAGGTTTTAGAAGCTGCTGCTTGGGCCCCAGTTCCAGCCACCGAGGCCAGCAGGTCCAGGCCCCGACAGCGACAGACGTCCACCCCTCAGCTCTGCTCTTCTTCTTTTCCAGTTTGTTTTGGTCCGTATTTTTCTCATGCGTAATCATGGTCGTCCGCTATCTGGTCCAGAAAGTCCACCGGCAAACAGAGCTGCCCCTGGGGCACCTGTGCCTGGGACCAGCCCCTCGCTCTGCCTCGGGTTTGCGTTTGACCCGACCAGCGTCCACCACTAACTTCCCTGACTCTGAGGAGGAAGAGCGAGGAGCTCTGCCCCCCACCACACCCCCGACGCCGCGGCCCCCGGGCTGTGTCCCGCCCACAGTTTCTGGGTGGGTGTCAGACCCCGAGTCTCTGGAAAGAGAGGTGCAGACACTCAGCACAGGGGATCAAAAAGTGCCACAGCAAATGTCGCAGCGTTGACAGGAAAAGTTATCATCACGGCCCCGTTTTGTAAAAGCTATTATTATGAGAAGTTTTCACTTTTATCCAAGCAATTTTATTTTCATTTATGAGAGATTTTCATTTTTAACCGAATATTTCTTTAATTTACAGGCCACCGTGCTAATGATTGGGCGTAGTACGTTCCACTTCATCTGGGACATGCTGATGTCTTTACACGTCTGAAGCTTCGCTTATCAAGTCCCCACTTTGTCATAATTTCGCAGTGCTTCCGCCAGACGCCACAGACCTGCGATCACGTGACACTGGGACCAGCAGGAGTGTGCTGGGGTTGAAATTCATTATCTTGTGGTCGTCTAGTTTCATATTTCATCTAGGTCAGGCGCCGAACATCTGTGTGCTTTTTTAAATTTGGTGTTTAGTCTGGTACTCTTGCTAATCCTGACTTGTTGGCAGGCTCATTTGGAGGAAAAAAAAAAACAGTTGACCATATTATGTCTCAGTCAGATTATTTGGAAGAGATGGCTTCCACCAGGACGCATTTACCATGTGCCTCTTGATGAAATGTTTGAATTAGTTAATCCCCTTTACAAAACAGGGAGCTTAACTTCTCATTTTGCAAAATGAGAGCGTTTGCTGTCCAATTGGGAATTCAACCATTTATTCATTCATTCACTGGCATGTTTTAATCTCAAACTAATTTAGGCTCTACTCTTTGTCTAATCGATTGTTAGTATTACATAGAAACTTAAAGCTACACAAGAGTTATGTTACTGAAAGATGTTACCTCTCAAGTAGAAAATAAGTTATAAAAAAATAAGTGTGTGTGTGTGTGTGTGTGTGTGTGTGTGTGTGTGTGTATATATATATATATATATATATATATATGTATAATCCCTATTTTATCTCTCTGTGTCTCTCTACCCATACACTAATTATCAAAAGTATCTAAGCTACAATTATTGTATCTTGTTTTTTATATATTAAAAAAGGTATCACTAACTCAGAATTTTGTTGGTTAAAAATCAGTACATATTATCTTACCAAATAAAATTTTGAAATATTTTTTCAAATTGTAAAAGCCACAACATAATGTGGTTTTCATTCAAAGATTCACTATTGTTAGTATTCCCTAAATGTTGCTCTGTGATCTGTGTGTTGCTTCTAGAAAATTTGAAAAAAATAATATTGTATATAATGTATATCTGTAAAACAGATGTTTTAATAACTAATTTCGATTTGTTAGTACATATTTTGTAGCTTAAAATAAATAATATTCTTGGAAATAATAAAATGTTCCATTGGCTACATTCTCTCACCTGCCTATATCCCGACGGTCCACTGTCAATCTTCTAAATCGGTGTGATTTTATTATCGTTATTATGGACACTCACTTTTATCATATAGTGAACTTTTAGCTGTAGCATTTCATTTTAAAGTTAACCTTCCAAAAATCTCATGTAGTTCTATCCTCCGATCTTTCTATCCACTCATCCATCCATCCGCCCAACTAACATTCGCTGGGTTTCCATGACTCTGCTGCTTTCTGCGGGTCTGCAGAGAAGAGAAATGGGCAAAGAGCTCGCTCAGTGTTCTTGTAACTTGACAGGTAAGATGGGTCCGTACTTCTCCTGAACACTATTAGGAAACCAGCAGCCAGTCAGGCTCAGGACGCCGACGGAGCCCGGGGAGGAAGCGAAGAGAGGCTCGGCGGGGGAAGCGGCCCCTGTGATGGGACTTGGAGTTTGCACGAGCAGAAGGAGAGGAGCAAGCCGCTCAGGGAAGACGTCGGCGAAGTCGAAGGCGAGACGAGCCCGTGTCGCGGGAGGAAATGCAAGCAATCCGTCTGGCTGTGACCCGGGAAGAGGAGGCGCGGGACGCACAGCTGGGGCATCAGGTGGCGCTGGGCCCTCTGCGCCCGTCTGAGGTGCGTGGGCTGTTGTGACGCGTGTGGCCAGCAGGACACAGCAAACTACACTGACGCTTTGCACAACTTCATTCGGACATTACACCGGAGTCCGACGGGGCCAACAGCTCGGGCCCCTGTCCCCAGATCTGGGCCCACCTCCCTCTGACCCGCCTGTCACCGGGTGACTGATGGGCGACTGTACTGCCTCGTTCCAGTCGTGTCTTCCTGCCAGAGCCATCCTGATGCTGACACGGCCACCCCAATGCAGACGGGCTCGACACCATCTTTTGCCCTACGACTCAGTCGCGATGAACCGTCTACTGTCGTTTCCAGACGCCTCTTCCTCTCATCCATGGGGCTTTGAACGAGCTGCTTCCTCCTCCTGGAATTGTCCCCGTCGGGTATCTGCATCTGTTTGAGACTCACGACACCGAGGGCTGAGCACACCTTCCTTGACCACACCATCCCCGGCAAGGCCAGGAGCCCGTCCCCTGAACGTGGCTTAAGTCTCATTTGTATCAAGGTTTCAACTTTTCCACCCACGGCTGGAGGCGGCCGCTGCTGCCGTTTGCCCGTGACCCTCGCAAATCCTGACCAAGCCCGTTTAGCATCCCCTCAAACAAACACGAGCACGGCCGAAGACCCGAGGGGTCCAGGTTGTGACGTTCGCAGCCAAGAAATTGTTTCTGGCTCCGCTTTCAAGGAAAAGCAAAACGTTAGAAAGCAGGAGAGGGCGATAGAATATAAATATCTAAAAAATATATTTATAAGCGATACCGTCGCGTGTTGGCAGGGTCGACGTGTCTTTCACAGTAACGGGAGATGCTCTGCATCGTCCCAAGCCGGCTCCGTGACGGCAGCGTCTCGGCGTCAGTGTGTCACTGGGGACGTCTGCGAGTCTGAGGGCTGCTTCTGTCGCCGGCTCGCGCGTCATTCGCCCCCACCTCCGTGCCCGGGAAGCGGGAAGCAGGCCGCGGGGACGTGACAGAGCCTTGGCCGGGGCGAGGCAGGCTGGGAGCGACAGGGGCCCGCGGCGTGCGGGGGCCTTGGGAGGGGGAGGGAAATGCCAGGAAGGGCACGGGCGCAGGATGCTGCTTTATGCTCCGTGCAGTCGTGAGAGCTTTCTTCTGGAAAGTTCAAAGCCCTGACAGAGACTTCATTAGTCCTCCCTCTCTCCTTTGAGGTGCACAGATGGCAAGCATAATTATTGTCATTTTTATGAATGGAAAAAAATGAGGCATGGAAGGTTAAGAAACACATTCAAAGTGCCATGAGATCGCACACACGGAAGCCGCACCGGCCCCCCGACGCTCCCTCAGACGCCTGGTGGCCTGGCTCACCGTGCCAGCCTCCCAGCAAGCTCTTTCTAAAAGAAACTGCCCTGAAAGACCTCTTCTACTCCCGGTGCGTGCTGTGTCTAACCTTTTTTTAAACTAGGGAGGGGAGTTTAAAAAAAACAAACAAAAAACAACAACAACAAAAAAGGTCTTGGCACAGGTCCCAAACGGCCAAATCATTTCTTCAGTGCTACTGATATACTTCGTATATCAAATGTTATTTTTGACACAACAAACAGCTTAGTTTCTTGGTGCCACTAAGCTAAGCCCCGCCCCCCAACCCACGCCGCTCGCTCACGCGCTCTGATGCTAAACCCCGCGCACTGAGATGAGCTCTCCACGGCTGCCGGGCGCCCCAGAAAGGAGGAGGCGCAGGGCTGGTGCCCGGTGCCCAGGACACAGCACGGACTCCCGTTGCTCCTGACGCCGCAGGGAGCTGCCGGGTGGCCGTGCGGGAGCCTCGCGCCGGCAGCGCGACACCACGTCCTGAAAGGACGTCCCCGCTCGGCGGCCCGGCCGGTTCGCACGCAGGAAACTACGCGGGGACTGCAGCCGCATGCGAGAAGCCGGGAACTACGAGAGGAGAAGGAAATCCGAACTTCTAAGAAGATATTAGAAAGTGGAAACTTTGCAAAAAAAACCTTTCTGCCAGGGAGGTTGTCCAAAGCTCAACCCAATGTATCGTTAAGTCATAATCACCGAATCTGCGCGTGCGTCAGCGATGACATGACACTGCGCAGGGCGAGCATCGCGCAGGTGTTTTCCTGCTTCATTCTCCTGCAGAGCAAGGCTTCGGGCCGAGGCTGTGCCATGCGTTTCGTTATGTCATCTCATGTTGACTTGCTGCATTGCCTCCGAAGTGAATCAAATATAGTGATTTGTTGAGGCGAAAATGAAACATACCTGGGTTTTTTTTTTTCATGCCTATAAGCACAAGGTGCAATAAACAACCAATTTAAATATGGTAAGAGTGTTGCGCTTGAGTTTTAAAGATCCCTTTGAGAAGATGAACTTTCTCCACTACATGCAACATAGGTAGGAAAAATATTATGTAGCCAAAAACACCCGTCTCTATGAAAAGGGAACGCCTGGTTGCCCCATGAGAATAATGTAGTGGAATTTATCCTGCCCAATGATATGGCGTGCCGTTGCTCATCTGCCTTTATAAATGAACAAAATGGAAACCATTCAGCAAAAGAAAAAAAATGCTTTAGCTTTATCTCATAGGTTACTAATTGCTCTATAATAATATAGGAACAATTTTTATATAGAAATACCACATTTCCCCCTTTTTCTTTTGATATGCTAAAATAAACACAGATTTCTAAAAAACTCTGACTTTAAAGCTGGTCTTAGACTATTTCGATGGCTGTCAAATGTGATATTGACTTATTAATAACTCCCATATGGTAAAAAACAATCCTTTCCAGAACGTTAACATCTTCCAACTGTTGCAGCTAATTGTTGTGTTGAAATAATTTTCTTGATCATTCTTACCTAATTCCTCTGTATACGATCGTACTGACTTATTTTACTTCCTAGCAATTCTTATTGCTTTGGAGTGCTTTTTCTTTTTTATTTTTTCTTTTTGTAAGAAAATGTTTTATCCCTGTGGGAGGTAAACATAGTACTATAGTACTTATATATAATGCAGCTGTGAAACAAATGTAATACTTTGTGTTCTTTTGTAAAGAAACCTGGTAAAATCTAATTTCCTGGGCCAACAGTCAATGATGTCTATTTCTATGCTTAATGATCTTTTAACATAGTTTCTTTTTCCTAAAAAAAAAAAAAGAATGTCTATTGGTACTGGCGAATGTTATAAAATGCTTAGCACGTCACCAGTTTTCCATTCCCTGGTTTATGGTGGCAGCGATATCTGTTGTATTTTTGCCCACTCCAAATACTATTTGTAAAAAAAAAAAGTTTTATTTCATGAAAAGGAACAACGTAGAAATTTCACTTGAGGCGGCTGACAGATGGAAATGCTTAACCATTTTTAACTTGACCTTGACCTTGTGAAGATAGAGTTTATATTTTCCTCTGCACTTTCTTTTCTTTCTGATATTCCTAAAGGTCCAGCCTTGGAAGAGATGACTTCTGGGCTCGCCGTTCCGTCTGTCGTCCGCTGTGGCACCGCGTCTGAGGTCCCCCTGTGACGTGTTGCCTCCTGCATGGAGGCCATTCCCTTCCCCTCCTCACATTCTCTTGCTCTAAAAAACACCTTTGGTCCTCCTCTTCTATCTCCTTAACGTCGGTGCCTAATTCTTGATATCGATTTTCTACTGTTCATGTAAGGTTCATTCCTCGTGCTGTGATATTCCTCATGATGTGATACTCCTGAAACTGTGAAAAATTATTCGGGAAACTGCAAAATATTTCAAAATTAACTAGATTATCGGCCCTAGAATGGAAGATTTATTTCACTTATCTTGGTAACGCAGCCTCTCAAGCACTACCTAAGAATAATAGGAATGACATCAATAATGACAATATTTAATGCTTAAAATACTTAATATGTGTTTTACACTTTGCTAAGTGTTTTTCACGGAATCCTTAAAAACATTCTTACAATAGTACTTAACTGATGGGATGGGAAATATCATTATTCCCACATTTCAGATCGGGAAACTGAAGTTGAGAGCAGATGAGCACTTCGCAGGGTGGCAGCTTGGCCGTGACCCTGGCTGTGACCCTGAGCAGCCCGATTCTGATCCCTCGCTCTAGTCGTTATATATTTTTGTCAGAGGTCACGTTTAATTGCTTAACGGATTTCCTGAGTCCCACACTCCCCGCCACCACCACATTGCTTTGTTCATTAATTCTTATCCAGAAATGAAAGGGTACAAAGGAAAGCTGGCAAATGCATTTTATTTTTCTTGCTAACTGGACTTTATTGGCAAAATATGCCTAAAAACTTTACTCAGAAGAATGTGGAGGTTAAGGAGACTGTCAAAAAGATACTATAAGCATAGAGAAGGGAAGGCCAACTATTTCTCTCTGTAATCAAAGTGTATCTTTGTTTCTTGCTTAAGAAAAATTCACAGATCTCTAACCTCAATGGAAATGGGATATTGACATATGTTGAACTGAAACAGTTTCAACCTGCCAAGATAAGGTAAAATTATAGCTGGGAAGAGCCATAGGAAAACATGCTGATCGTCTGCCCCCTATGTAAAAACACCAGGATAACATCTTAATTCAGTTTCTAACCTTTACATTTCCAAGGGCATACGTATTTTTGCACTTAATAATAAACACGTGCAACATCAGTGCAGATGTTGAACGTGGACCTTTTCTATTACAACTGTAATGAAATGTGACTGATGACCAAGTTTACCAGAGATGATTTAAAACCTAAAACACACCAACTCTGAAGTCGAAAGCACATTGAGCATCGCTTATCCACCGGCCAGGACATGCTCGGTGAGGTCACAGTGCCATCGGGCCACGTTCATGCACGCTGGTCATGAAACGTGGCCCCAACCTGAGCAGAGAGGCAGCACGCACGGGGCCGAGGGGCCTGAGCCGCGATTCCTGGGTCGGTCTGCCTGCTCCACCATCTCCATCAGCTCTGCAGCTCACTCCCGCTCCCGGGAGTGATCACAGTCTCGCACACAGTTCTTAAAACACCGCCTGGCATGCGGCGAGTAAGCCGTATTCCGTATTCGTCGTTGTTGTCATTGTTAAGTTAAAAATAAAAAACTCATCCAATTCCTTTTGTAACTGAAGACAAATATCGAGGTTTGTGTGTGTGTATGTGTATTCATGCATGCGTGCAAATACGTTTATTTTATTTTGACAAATCCATATTTTTGCCTATTTTCTTATGACTAAAAAAAAAAAAAGGGCCTTCTTGCCCCAAATATAGATATCTGTACTTCCTGGCCTTGGAACCGTTCTAGATGTTTTCGTATTTAACTTGGTTTGTGCTATTGTGGACCGTATGTCGCCGTTCCCTCAGAACCTGCATGCTGAAACCCCAGCAGCCTGGGTGCTGATGTCGCAGGTGGGTTCTGGGGGGAGCGAGCAGGGTCAGTGAGGTCTCGAGGCTGGACCCCTCATGGATCCCAGCTGCCATCTCCACCCTCCCCCACGCAAAGGCACAGGCGGCCACCTGCAGCTCAAAAGGGAGCCGTCACCAGACCCCCCCATGCTGCCACCCTGACCTCAGACGTCCAGCCTCAGAACTGTGGGAAACACATTTCTGTTGTTTATAATCCACCCGCCTGGAGTTCTTTGCTACAGCAGCAGGAACTACGATATCATGTCTTCATCTTACTGTTAGCAGACCCGTACTTATTGAACAACATCGCACCTTTATCATAAACTCTCCACCGTTTAAAAAAAAAAATAAGCAGGCAGTTTGGAAGGGTACCCACTGATGTTTATAAAGAATTCTTTTTAAAAATGTCAATTGATGGCCAAGAGGCACGTGAAAAGATGCTTAACATCATGAATCATCAGAGAGATGCAAATCAAAACCACAGTGAGATGTCACCTCATGCCTGTCAGAATGGTTATCATTAAAAAGACGAGAAATAGCAAGTGCTGGTGAGGATGTGGAAAAGAGGGAGCCCTCATGCACTGTTGATGGGATTGCAAAGTGGTGCAGCCTCCGTGGAGAACAGTAGGGAGGTTCCTCAAAAACTTCAAAATAGAGCTACCTTATGATCCAGCAATTCCAGTTCTCAGTATTTATCCAAAGAAAACAAAAACACTGATTTGAAAAGACACATGAACCCCTATGTTCACGGCAGTACTGTTTACAATAGCCAAGACACGGAAACAATCTAAGTGTCCATCGCTGAGTGAATGGATAAAGACATTTGGTACAGACACACAATGGAATATTACTCAGCCATAAAAAGGATAAAATCCTGCCATTTGCAACAACATAGATGGACCTCAAGGGCATTATGCTAAGTGTAATAAATCAAAGACAAATACCGAATCATCTCACTTATATGTGAAATCCAAAAGCAAAAACGAAAACAAGAAGCCCAGCTCATACGCACAGAGAGCGCGCCCCGGGGACTGCCAGGGGCAGGTGACAGGGAGTGACGGAAACGGGTGATGGGATGAAAAGTAAAGGCCTGAGGAGGCCGCAGGTGGCACACAAAACGAGACCAGCTACGAGTTAACGCTCTGAGCCGACTTACAGCAAACTGGGCTCTTCACTGCTCTTAAGACAAAGCTGGTCTCCCTTCCTCGCCCGCACTGGCTGCTCTGTCCCATCCCGCCCGCCTCCCCCGAGTGGGGTCTTGCCGTGTGAGCTCTACCCCCGGGGGAGGCCCTGCGTTTAGCTCCGTGGTGGAGCAGGACACGGGCAGCTGAGTGGACGTTTTCACCCCGCTCGGCCCTTGGCCAGGGTGCCGAGAGGAGCCGAGAACGGGGAGCTGTCCGTCTAATGAGGAACAGATTTTGATATGAAAACAGAGTTCTGTCTTTGGTTATCTTTGATCTAAGACCACTGAAAGGAAGAATAATTGTGGTTATAGGCAAGTGTCTGTCGAGGACAGGCGAATTAGAGCTTAAAACACAGGCACTGACTCCAAAATATCCGAACCGACTTCTAAAAAGAAATACATTGTTTAAGTGTGAAAATATTTGACTTTTTTTTTTCTCTTGCCAGTGGTTTTTCTCATATCTGTCAGCACTAAAAGCCCTGACATGCTATAAAAGTCTGTTTTTTCAGGCCCGAATCCCACAGGAAAGAATGCAAAGGGCTCCACAGGCGCTGAATTTCTAACCCGATTCGGAGGTTCAGATAAGGTTCTGACAAGCGTTCGGACGTTGTCTTGCTCAGCCACATGTGGTCGAAGCGCGGAACGGAGCCGGTCCCCAGCGCTCCCCCAGCCCTGGGTGAGACCACCGTGTGCCGACCTCCAGGGCTTGGGGCTCAGCGGGACCCTGGACGTCCCGGCCGCCGCTCGCCAGGCGCCTGCTGCTCCCGGCTGCTGTCACGGAGGCGGGGACCCTGCTGGGCGCTGCCCGGCCAGAGACACGCGCGCCCCTCACCTGCAGCGTGCGGGACGGGCACAGGTCGCTGCGGTGTGAAAGGCTGCGGGGCTTGACCCCTGAGCCACCCCACGGCCCAGCGCGGGGCTGTGGGGGTTGCGAACCCCCGAGCGGACGGCCCCAGGAGTCGGCAGGTGTGCAGTGACCGTCTCGGGGCTTCCTCGTATCTGCACGTGTGAGAGTCATAATTCACCTTGACACCGCCTGGGGTTTTCTGCTGGATAATCCGACTTCTCCCCAAGGTCGAAGCATCCAAGAATACCTTGGAAATTGAAAAGTTCAAGTGCAATCTCAGTCTACTTGACCCACACTTTGTCCTATATATGTTACAGTCGGTATTGTGGAAAAAGTATGATGCAAACATTTTCAGACCCACAATTTTTGGGGGGTGGCTGATATTTTAAGATTTCAGGTTGGTTATCGCATTGTATCACATTTTAGAAATTCTTCTACATTATCTTTTGGAGCAAAGCAGGATGTGAATAAACGAATACACGTTCTCCTTTCTATTTCTTCTGTAGATGTTTCCCTTGAGTTTTTTCACCCCATCTTTTTTTCCAAATGTGAGGGTAAGAAGATTGGTGGAACCCCTATTCTGAGCCGTTCTTACGAGAAGATTAGGGATGAATAGCATCTGTGATTATGGATGTTTTCTTAGTGAAACAGTTACTGGTTCTGAGTACGCTACCCTTGACAGGCGACGAAACACCGACCCGAGGTGCTGAGATCATTGAAAATTAAAGTTTCTCTTTGCATGAGGCAAATTTGGGGTGAGGAAGAGCAAAAGCAGTCAGACCTGGTACCCGACTGATTTATACAGCTCATTTTTCATAAAAAAAATCCACACACACGCACACACACGTGTGCACAAACACATGCACGCACACACATGCACACATACCCATACGCGTGCGTGCACACACAGACACACATACACATGCGCATGCACGCATGCACACGCATGCACACGCATGCACGCACACATCAGGATGAATCATACAAATTAAACTGCTCACTTTCATCCCCACACCCCTGCGCACACACGTTTCCGCCTCATCTACCCGGCTGGAGACGGGGGCGCTCACGCAGGAATTTCAGGAGCCTCCCCCTGCGGCGCAGCGCGTGGACCTTGGTGTTCGGGCCGGAGCTGTGGATCCACACGCGGGTCAGGAAACGCGGCCTGCACGGCGCCCGCATTGCGCCCGCATTCCGCCCGCATTACGTATGGAAATCAATGGAACTTTCTCTCCGCCCACGCCAGAGCTAACTGAGCTGCTCTGAACCGGCGTCTGAATGACAGACACTGTGCTCTCAGACTCGGCTGTCACCTCTTGCTCCTGAATAGCTAAATAAGCAAATTATCTGACATTTCTAGAATTTCAGCGCATACCCTCCTTTCTCTAGTACAAGCAAAGGTCTGTTAACCTCAGGTTCCTGGCTGAGAAACCGCCCTGTGCCTTTCGGCTCGAGTTTTCCTTGAATGAGGCACCAGGGCCCACGCACTTCACCCGCGAACGAAGCGGCGAGGCGCGGGCAGCGGGCGGTGACACGTGCGGCTCTCGGCACGACCGCCGCGCCGGCCCCCGTTTCTGCGCGAGCAGAGCGGCCGCGGCCCTCACCGGACGGCGCTCCCGCCCCGCTGTCCCTGCTCCCGCCGGCCGGTCCCGCGGCATCGCCGGCATCGCCGTGGGGCCTCCTTCCTCCGCCGGCGGGGAAACTGTTTGTAATGGACGCTCAGTGTCCGCGCCGCTCCCCGGCCCCCCGCCCAGCACCACGCGGAGCATCCGCGTGGAAACGGGCACGGGTCACGCGGGACCGGGACGCCCCTCGCCCAAGACTGTCCTCTCAAGGGGCCTGGCTCACGCAGGAGGAGCCGCTGTGGCTCTCCGGCCCCGGCCCGGCGTTCCCAGACACGGGAGAAAGCAGCCTTCGCGTGAATTCAGCAAAACGCTACGTCCCGATGTTTCTGGAAGTTTCACGCGATAAGGTTGTGTTGTCAAGCCCGAAACAGCGCCGGAGGGACAGCAGAACTGTGGGATGAGGCTGTGGGAGCCCGGCTCCAGACCCGGCCCCGGACTGGGCACTTTATAAAACCGCCATCGAAAGGGTTACGGGTGCTTTCTAGTGGCACCCAGGAATTAGGATGCTGGCGTCCTCTCCCGGCTGCAACTGACTTTCCCTGCCGGCGAAACCTAGAAGCTCGTCATGCTTTGAAAACCGACGCTCTGAGAGACCCTCTGTGACAGAGCGTCGGGTTCGTCGGGTCAGCGTAAGGACGGAAAGGCTGTAGCCTCCTCTGCTCACTGCCCCCCGCAGCCGGGACAGTCAAACATGTCTTCCGACACCCCAGAACTTCCCCTGGGGCATAACAATCTCCCTGAGTGAGAACCACCACTCTGCACACACATTCTCAAAAGGAGACGATCTCGAGGGTGCGATTTGCTTTTGTGGGGTGCAAAACAATCGCGCCTTTTAACTGTGAAGCAAACACGCACGCGGAGCTGGGCCGACGGACAGTGCGTGGGCGACAGCAGGCCCTCGGGGAGGGAACAGCAGGAACAACAGCGAGAGCCGGTGGCGGCCAGCGCTGGCTCGCTCGGTCCCCGCGCCCACAGGGGCAGGCAGGGATGCAGGTGAACCCCAATGTGGGGGGCCCCCCCGCAGTGAGCAAAGAGAAGCCTCTCTGACTGCCTCCGCGACCCTCACCTTCCCGTCGCCTTCACCCCGTGGCCTGGAAAATTTGGTACTTTGAGATTTGGGTTCAGCGAACACTTCAGACTATTTTTCAAACATTTTCATTCCAGCAAAAACTTCAAAACTCTATTTGCCAAGAGCTATTTTTCTTAAACTTTTTAATCCCGGGTATATTTCAAAGGAAATTCACCCATATGGTTCTCATTCATTTACTCTTAATTCATCAAGATGTTGTTTTGTAAAAAAAGCTGGTTCACAACCAAGGAGCCGCGCGTGTGTTTTTTTAACTCGAGTCAGGAAGTTGGGCTTTGCCTGTGCTAAACTGAATCTAAACCCCTTCAGTGTTTCTGTACGTGGCTAAATGTCACTTTCTCTCTTTACTAATCATTAATGCGGAGCTCACCTTTTTGATGTAAAATGTTTTATGGCAGAAGAAACAAGAGAGGGGGAAGAAATACACTTCACTGAGAGAGGGACTTTAGGAACTGGGACATGAGAACAAGGAAGGGGCCAGACAATTGTATGTTTGCAGAACGCGTCGCTTCTGCAATCTGACTCGCAGTAGGTTATACTTAGCAATGTAGGAATTACATACCTCTTTCGGGAGGTGGGGTGATAATTGCCAAGGACTTCTCTGTTCGGGATAATTCTGTGTACTTAGCAGACTTGCTGGAAGCCCTCGCCCTTCTCCCCCGATCCGCAGACCCCCGACAGCCTTCCAGCTTGCCGCACCCCGCCCGTGAACGGAGCCCCCCGCGCCCCTGAGCAGCAACGTGGGCTCCGCGGTGGAGCCCGAACACAGCCGCACGAAGGAGACGGATGGAAACCCAGCAGGCGCCTCAGGGGCTGCTCCGTGCGCCGCACGGGACGAGCTGTTCGACACCGACTCCAAACGCAGACGTCAACCTTTTAGACATGCTATTCGAAAAAACAGAACGGTTTGGAAAAGCCTTCCGAAATCCTCAGTAAGTTAGCTTCCAATGACCATTTTATGGAGAAAGATGCACAGCCTCCGTGTCATGGGGCGCTGGGGTCGCTGCCTTCTCTGTCCTCCCTGACTAGCTCCTGCGTGCCAGGCAAATGTACTAAAGTGAGCAAAAACATCAGTTTCGAGGAATACATCATAAAAGATATTTTTAATGCAATAGGAGGATGTAGAATTGCACCAACACAAGGCCGACTTGCAGGTATTTCCATATCTTGCCGTCTCACGTACGTTTCTAAGTTAAGAAATGGGTACTGGTCCCGTCTCCGAATCTAGCGAGTCACATCCCAAAGAGACGGGTCCGGGAATCCGCCTTGGGAAGCTCTCCTGCTGGCGCCTCTGCAGAGCGGGGTCTGAGAATCGCCGGTGTCGAGAGTGGTCACTGGTGACGCGGCCAACGCAAGGATGGGGAGACCAGAGAGGACCGCGTGAGCGCTCCCCCAGAACCGCTCTCCCGACATTGCCCGCCACGCAGGCAGCCGAGGAACGGGGACAGCGGGGCGGAGAGCCTGAGGCCCCGAGGACCGCCCCCCACTCCGTGCCTGGGACAGGCCCCCCGGCCCTGGGTCTCCTAGTGAGGGGTGAAAACATTTCAACCATCCGCTGCCTCCATCAAGATGCAGCAACCACGGGCCGGGCCGTTCCCCAGGAGCCGCACCTGCCTCCTACTCACTCTCCGCAGTCCTTGGCCAAGGACGTTGTCGGGGACGAGGTCTCCTTCTCCTGGGTGAGTCGCCCAGAGTCCAGCTGGCGAGGAGACGCGTCCATTTTCACGGGGGCTGCGTTCTGGCTAAAGTAGCGAGTGGGTCTCAGGCCAGTGCCTCGCTCCGTCCCCCCGAATGTGAGTGTGACGAGCTCTCTACAGCCAGGGGCCATGGGGCCTGCGTGACGCGGGGACGGGGGACGGCCAGGGGCATCGGGCCTGCGTGACGCGGGGACGGGGGACAGGCCGCCAGGACCCGCTGGAGAGCGGCCCCGCCCAGGCTGCCGCCCCGGGCCTTCTGCTCCGCCCGGTTCCCGGCCCAGCCCTCGCCAGAGCGACGTGGAACTAGACCCAGACGTGAGCGCGCGTCTCCCCCAGCGCTGGTTCCAACGGTTCATAAAGGGTGAACTTTTCTCTCCTCAAGGCTCATCGTTTCTGACCAATGACTGCTGCCCATTACTGATATAACATCCAAGTCGATGGAAATAGAAATACATAAGAATTAAATTCATCGTCATTGTAAGATTTGGGTGATCAGAGGTAAATATCATTGCTCCTTCAGTTTAAATTAATTCTAAGACACAATAGAGGTTCTTGGTATGTGTGTCAGGTAATGAAAGACAAATAAAAATTTAAAATAATTGTGAACACCTTCTTCTTGAAATGAAAATACCACCCTTTCTTTTCACTGAATAGATCAAATTAGATTAAAATGATGCCATCCAGCTCATTCATTGTAAAAAGTCACGTTCCAGGCTCGGGAAAGTGACGCCTCAAACTTCGGGCACTTTAAGGGTGCAAAACGCCGACGGCTCTAAGGCTGGTAAAGTTCACCCGCGGCCACGGCGCCCGCAGGAGTTTGCAGCAAAGCTTCCCGGTGATTGTGACGGCTTCGGTGGCGGCACCAACCCTGCGCTTTGCGTGCAGGACAAGAGTGCGGGACAAGCGTGCGGGACAGCACCCAGGGCACCCGCGGCCGGAGCCACCGGCCGGAGCGCCATCCGCTGTCCGGAGCGGCAGGGATGGCTGGAAACCACCCGGGAAACACTCGCCTGTGGCGTCGGCCGCCCACGCGGCTCCCCGCGGGGAGGTTACCGTGTGGACCCTCCAGCGGCTGGCGAGTGGCCCGCGGCATGCGGGGCCTCAGTCGCAGGCGAGTGACAGGCCGGCTGAGCTCGGCAGCCGAGAGCTGGGGGCCGCCGCTCCAGAGCCCAGAGCTCTGCGAGCGACGGTGGCGAGAAGGCCCGGGGCCCCTCGGCCCCTCCCGCCCTGCTTCTCTCTCTCTCTCTCTCTCTCTCTCTCTCTCTCTCTCTCTCTCTCTCTCTCTCTCTCTCGCAGGTCGCACGGCCCGGGGGCCCGACGACTCAGCAGACGAACGGCCGTGCGTGTTCAATCGCGTCTTCTGCTTGTCCTGCCGCCGTGTTCGCCATGGGGGATTTTTACTGGAGAAGCACCAAGTCCTCTCCAGGTCGAGACTCGAAAGCTACGATCCACAGCGCCCAGGCTTCCCCCGGCTGCCAGCAGACCTCCAGCTCCCCCGGGACCAGCGAGGGGCTTTGACGAAACGCAAAGGTGATGGCGAAGGGTTTTTTTTTTTTTTTCCAGTTTTTATCTCAAAAAACATGAACTGCCAGGCTCAGCTCTCAGCCCAGAGAGGCTGAAGCTCCCACCTGCTCCTGGGCCACCTGCTGTCAGCTCTGTCATCACGGTTCCGGCTTTGAGTCACTTTGGATTCTTCTGTTATGTGTGATGGAGATCTACATATGCACATGAACACGCATATCCACGTAGCCAGCTACCTAACTATTCTGAGATTTCTGGATGTCTGGAGATAGGGAATTCTTTTTGCAAACACTTCATCTTTTACATTGTTGAAAGTAAGCCCGACACGTCCATATGTAATTGTGAAAGGGACGCACAGAATTACAAAATGACTTGTCCGTAGTTACTTAGCTGCAAAGTCTGATTCCGGACACCACTCCTGACCAGGCAGCCTGTCTTTTCTGCGTGATGGTGGCCGAGACTTTGTGCAATGCGCCGAAAGAGGGCGGAGTCTTATCTGTGAACTTTTTAAAATACGGGTGTTGTACACCCAGAATGTACACAAAAATAAAACGGAAAATGCCATTACTCAAGAGTGAGCGGACAGCCTGGGGAAGGAACCGGAGTTCTGCGGACTCACTTCTAAACGACCTTGCCGACGACCAGAGAGAAGCCTGTGAGGTGGAGCATGTGCCTCATTGGACAGGACACGGAGCAGTAGTACCTGTAAACTCTAACACTTCTATTTCTTTGCCATCGAGATCATCATCAGGTGTGAAAGCTGAAGGCCTGGAACGCGGCACACGAACAACACGAGACCAGTCACACGCTGGCGCGTGTCAGAGCGCCTCACGCCCGATCGCTTCCCCAGCGGACGTGGGAACGCAGGCGTCTGTCCTGTCGTCACCTGGGGAGCCATTCCCTGTTGCCAGGAAGTTACCTTCTCACTGTGTGGACGTTACCTTCCGACTGTGACAGACACTCTGCTTAACTTCATAGCTCTATTCGGCTGAATCGTGACCTCGTCCCAACACCACAGATGAGGAAACTGTCACCAGAAAGAGACACAGAGAGCCGGGCAGCCCGTGTCACCATGGAACCGGAATGCTTTTGGTAAACTGTGTCTTTAGATGAGATCATGTTCTCTACTTCGTCAAGAGTTAATTTGTGGAAAGGAATTTTTTTTGCCTTAATATAGGGTCACATGATTAATAATATAAATTAATTAAAGAATACAGTGTTTCCTTAAACTCTTCTTCATGGTTACTTCTTATTTCTGTTTTTCGAAGTCAGCATTTGAAAAACAAAACCAAAAGGAAGATAATAAGGTCATTTGATTCTTGGATCCGTAGTATAAATGGACCTTTTCCAAGTTTGCAAAATAATGTCTATTGTTGTAATTAGGACTTGGAAAGCTAATCCGGAGAATAACATCAAACTTAACCTTTTCCTGAACTGAACTGAAACTTTTGGGGTTCACAGGGCTTCAATTCATGTCTTCTCGGAACCTTGAAAAACTATGCTGTTTTTAATTATAATGACTATCAAAAATAGTTCATTGTCATCATTCTCCATCAACCGGGCATGTGTCAGACTAGCATAGTTCAACGCAATATTTCATACTTCTCACCTTTTGACCTCCATCATTTTCCTCATGCTTAGTGCCTATAAGTGATTGATTGATGAACATAAATAACAACAAGATAGGAGAGGTGAAGACCTTAAAACAATTTTTTAAATTTAGGAAAAAATGAGTTTTTACAGCCTAAAAGAGTCCAAGAATCCTCAAAATAGCTGATATGCTCTCCCACCCCCTGGGCTAGGAGAAAAGCTCCCCACATGACTGCTCATTTTTGAGTGTGCGATTCCCATGGCTTTTAGTTCTAGTTTGAGGTTTTACTTTTAGAATTGCATTCTGAATTATTTTGTTCAAAAATAGTCCCACTCCTGAAATCACCCTTATGATTTTAACGTCTTCCTGTCCATTTCTCCCACAAAAAAATTGTTCTTTAATCACACCGTTATCTCGTTGTTCAACCTGCTTAGCTAGTTGATCTGATGACAACGGTGAGTTCTAACAGGAATTTTATCCATCTTTCCTCACTTAATATTCAAAGGTGGGCGCAGCAAAGGAGCCCACGGGACAGGCTGCGGATTCTCTTGAGTTTTGTAAACGGGAGAGATTATCAACAGGTGGAGTGTCTTTATGAAGTGATTGGTTGACATAAGAGCCTTGTAAAGTGCAATGAAACACTCGTCTCTCTCTCTCTCTTTCTCTCATATAGGTTCATATAAATATACATGTTCTGATTTGAAACGGGTCATTTAAATAGGATGTACATGACATAGGACAAATCAGGACATGTCATTCCAACGAGTGCCCGGCGAGGCACCGTGCAGCAGAGTCAGTGGGGACTTCGGCGACGCAGCGTCCACGAGACGGCATGTCCGGTCTGGAGGGAGCACGTGGGGACTGGATGCTGATAGTCCAGTCCGCGGGAGCGAGTGAGCCGCGCGCAGCAAAGCCTGTTGGGTTTGGAAAGGGACGGAGCCAGGGGGAGGGAGAGCCTTCCTGGGAGAAGTGGCCTTGGCACTTGACCTGGATGAGTCACTAGGATTTGGGGGTACAGGCGGTGAGCGCCTCTCATTCCAGGTCAAGGAGAAGAGCTTCAGGGGACAGGAGAGGGGAGAGGCGCACAGGAGGAAACTGGAGAATCCCCGGACACGCGCGTCCACGCTCCGCGTCTCCACAAACGGATATGGCGAGTGGGGGCCACTTGCACATTTGAAAAAAAAAGTGAACTTCTCTGAGAACCAGCGGCCACCGGCCAGCCCGCGAACCTCTGCCACACTTGTCCCTCGTCCGCTGCACTGGTTCCCAGCTTCCAGCACGGGAATGGGACGCCCCAAAACAGGTGGCACCCCAGACGGAGCAAAGCTCCGCTGGGGACGTCGTGGCCGCAGCAGCGGGGCCGCCAGGGTGGCACGGGCAGTCACAGGAAGCGGATGTCAGAGGTGCCCGTGCTGCTTGGGTGCCGGAGCCGGCGGCAAGGGCATCGGCACCACTGACAGCCGCCGCGGTCAGCGCTGGGCTCCGGGGTCAATACCGGGCACCCTGAGCCTCTGGGGAAGGACGAACCCCGACCTCCGGGCCGCGCAGCGGGGGGGCCTGCGGGGGGGCTAGGTGCAGGGCCGAGCACTGGCCGGATGGGACGGCGGGGGACGGCACCTTAGGGATGGCACCTGGGGGACAGTTCCGGACCCCTCCCACCAGCCCCACCCAGGGCACAGCCAGAGGAGGGTGGAGGGGGCGGGGCCACGGGACAGGGCCGAGGGAGGGGACAGGGACCAGGATGGGGACAGGCGGGTGGCATGGCCCTGGTCACAGCCCCACGGGGCAGCAGGCCTGAGAGCCCCCTCTTGCTGCACACAGGACAGTTTAGAACGGGCGCTTCTAGGGGGCTTTACTCCCTTGGGCTTTATTTAAAGCCCAGTGTCGACCGCCTTCGCTTTGCCTCTGATAATGGGGACCCAGAAGCCCCAAAATGAAGGCGCACCTCAGGGCTTGGGGCGCCGCCCAGGCATCGTCCTAAACGAAAGTTCAGAGCAGAAAATTCGCAGCAGAATAGCGGGGTGCCGAGCCCCTCCCCAGTGACAGAGGTGGCCCCGGGCTCCCCGCCAAGCCCCCTTCCCTTGAGGGTGCCTGGCCAGTGGCCTCTGCTGTCTGGTAGAAATGTTAATGTGAGTCTAATTGCCTCCTTACTTAAAAATCCAGCCCTTGTGTTTATTTAGAAATAAAGGAAACCTAAGGAAATCTTTTCAAGGAAAAGAAAAAAGAAAGAACAAACTCCCAAATTTCTTTTGGGTACAAAATCTATCAACAGCTTCGCTTTTCTCTGGTCTAAAAAGTTTGCCTTATCTTATTCACCACAGTCATTCCCTGTGACGCTTCAAGTTCGAAACGGCCAGGCAATTGTGATTATTCACTCAATGTGGGGATCCGCACCCCACTGTTTCAAATTCATTTACCATTTTGACATTTTGACTACACTTGGAGGATTTCACACAAATAGGTTCAGTTAAAACTATTTGTTTGAAAACCGACTGCAGTCGGCCAATTTCACTTCTTACAAAGAAGCGATGTGTTCCTCCGAAAAATCACACAAAATAACACTTGATGGTGAAATCACATCGTTCAGGTGGCCTCTTACTAGGGATTGAGTTGCTCTCATTATTACATTGTACAATAAAATTGTTTACTGTGAATTCAACATTAAAGAAACTGACGATGTGGGGAAGGTCATTTAAATAACGTTAGGATAGATGCGAACACTCAGAGCTAGTTCTCAACTTCTCGCAGGTTACACGTTGGCCCAAAGTCATGGCCACTCGGCACCATCTTTGAGCCAATGGGTAAAGGACAAGGGGTCGGACTGTGCCATCGTGGACGCCCACAAATAGCCACACCCGGGAAGCCCAGCTGGCAGACGCTGTCCAAGGTTAGCCAAAACCTTAGGCATTCTCACTCAACAGGAATAATTTGTCCCCAAAAGAATCCCATCTGTCTTGTTATTGAGCATATAATATGTGGTTGAGATTACAGTAGCAGCGAAGATAAGTAAAGATCGAGCCATTAAGAAGGAGAGTGGCGTTTTACAAGCCGAGCTTCTGTGTAGCATCTTCTGCTTTATGTTACTTTATAGCGCGTTTAATGTATACTCTAGCATTTTAAAATAGTGCACGTTTTGTAGAGAGACATTAAGTATATATTTTGTAGAGACAAATAAAGCGAACGTAATGTTATGTTTGAGTTTTTTAGACATTACTTAAAAGAGAATAGGTTTTGGCTGTTGTTTTGATTTTAGCCATAAAGCACGCATGAAACTTTATTTTCTCTACCCTGAGGTATTTATAAAGTTACATATTTAGCCCAGTTTGCATTGATCAATCAAGGCAAAAGGCTAGAAACTGCTAATGGTGCCTTGATGTTCAAAACCTTTTTGTGTGAGGTTGACCCAGTAAATTATGTCAGTTAGATTTTTTTCCTCAAGATCTAACTGGAGCGTGGTTTACAAAACTCGAAACGAATCCAACAAAAATAAGCTGAAAAAAGCCTCGCTGTCCTCATTTGTCCTGCCGTCCTCTTTTCGAGCTATTTTTTCCTTGGTGGTAAAGTTTTTACTGTGGGTTTTCTCCAACGCCTGAGCTGGCTGCATTCACATTTTGAATACCTAGTCGTGTGGAAGCTTTAGCTCTCTGTTGACACAGCTTTGAATGACGTGCTTCTTTGAGAATGGTCCAAATAGAACGTTCTGGATTCTCAAACAGCTGATGCTACCCCTTCTGTGTAAAATGGAAAGAAAAAACAGTGCTCTTCACGGTAAGGAGACGGGCCCACCGCTGCCGGAGTGACCTGTGTTAGAATCGCGGACGCGCTCCAACAGCAGAGCCGCGTGGTAGAGGCCCTACCCCAGGGGGACCCGGACGGAAACGACTCGTCACAGCAGCACGACAGAATAAACGGGGAGGACTTCGGCCTAGAATCACCAACGGAAGGCTTCCTGCGGGGGAAGGGCCGCCTGGAGGCCATCGGCGGGGCCTCGGGGAGAGGCGTGAGGCGGGGCTGGAGGCCCCTGTCCGGCGGGAGCACCTGGAGGCTGCGCGTCCCCAGCGAGTGGCCGGTGGCCGGCGGGGTCACAGGCGCCTGGCGCTGACCCTGCCTCTCTGCAGCGGGCGCTGCTTCCCGCCCGGGTGCGGGCCACGTGTGCGGGGCTGGCCGAAGCTCCCGTGGAGCCCTGTCCTCGCGGCCCTGCGTCCGACCTGCCGTGGGGACTCAGCCATCCGAGAAGAACTGCGTGACAGAGCCCGGTCCCCGCGGGAGGGCCACGCCGGCCTCCAGGGACCCCACCTGCCTGCCGGCCTCTCCGCGTCCTCGCTGGCCCCCCACAGCCTCCTCGTCCGTCAGCCAGCACTCGGGGTGACTGTGAAAATCTGCCTTCCTTCGCCTCTACCGCAGGTCTCCCCGCTGCTCCAGGGGCGAGCCCCCCCCAGCCTGCAAGACCCCACGCGAAGCCCCGCTCGGCTCTCCGACGCCGGTCCGCACCGCTGTCCCCCTGCTCACTCGGTGGCGGCCACGGCGCACGCGACCGGCTGCTGCCCGGGGCCCTGTGCCCTGCCGGGCCGGCCTCCCCCAGACACGTGGCTCGGAGCGGCTCCTGGCCCTCGCCCGGCTGAGCACGCCGCGCGCAGGCGTAGCTGGCCCGTGTCCCCAGTGCGTCGTCGCCATGTCCCACGTCTTCTTCCAGCGCTCACCCCCCGCCGAGCAGTGCGTGTTCTCGCACACCCGCGTCCTTCGGAAGTCGTCTCCGGGGCCTGGGGGCTGGAGGGCTCCGGGGCCAGAGAGCTCGCCGTGTCAAGGACTACGCCGCCGGGTTCTGTTTCCGGTTCTGTCACTTACTAAATCTATGACCTTGACGAAGGCGCTTAACCCCCGCAAGACTCACCCCTCTCCCCTGTGAGCCAAGCAGCTCCATGCTGACGTAAGGCCAGGGCGCCCCTCGCCCCTGGCACTGGCGAGCACTCCGAGAAGCCGGCCGCTGACCGTTACACGGCCGAACGAGCAACTTCAGCAAAAACAAAAAGGTGCCATTGTGTATAATCACAAGAAATCGCGAAATCCTCATTATTCCGGACGGGAGGGTTGAAAACCAACCCCCAGTCAAAACCCGTCCATGCGGCCGTGGTGCCTTGTCCCCCTGAACTTGGACTCCGGGCTGAGGACAGTTTGCTCTCAGAACAACGACTTGACGAGCGAATGCAGAAAGCCAGAGTCCCCAGGCCACCACGGTGACGAAGTCAACACGAGTTCTAGGAGCGACAGCCACCGAATTCATCGAAGTGGCTCTCACTGCACCGCTGTTTATCACTGTGACGAGTGTCCGGGGACAGGTTTGGTACCAGAAACAGAGGCTTTATTAACTTGCCGTAAATTTGTTCAAGTATGTGGTTGTGTTTTGAACAAAACATGCAGCTCTAAAAATAACAAGATCCATTTTTAGAGGCTCCAAGAAATACATAGACAGACAATCGCTCCTCTGTGAAAGGTATAAAAGGATAAAAACATTTTCATTTTTTTCATAATGAACTGTTCAGAGGCTGAGATTAGCAGCATGCCCACTCCCAGCGGCCCCGAGAGAAACGTGTGGCCCCAAAAGCAGATGGCAGCAGACGCAAGTCCTGGAAGGATGGGCGGAGGGTGAGGGAGAGCGAGTGAGCAGGCGCCCACGCGCACGGCCCCTCGATGGCTTTCGGGGGCGCCGACCACTGGAATGCTAGAGAGTCCTCTCCCAAGGGTTTGACCCCAAGTTTGCAAAGGAGGGAGGGAGGGAGAGAGGGGAAATGAGGGAGGGAGAAAGTAAGAAGGGGAGAGAGGGAGGAAGGGCAGGATGAAGGGAGGGAGGGAGGATGGGGTGGGGGCAGGGGCGTGGAGGAAGGGGAGAAGGACGCGGCAGGAAGCAGTGCAGCGTGGGATGCGATGCGAGCCCTCACCTTAACGATCTGTCTTCTCCCTGCCCACCCCCAGCCCCGCACACCCTGACCACCGAGGCGTGAGGCTGACTGGTGTCACTCCGGGCCCCTGGGACTCCGGAGCACGCCATCAGGCGCAGGCCGCCTGTGTCCCCAAGACCGCTCTGCCGGCAGCCGGCTCCTCCCCTTGCGTCAGCCTTCCTCTGTCACCGTTGCCGCCAGTGCTCAGAACAGACACGTGTCCTGCTTCTCGTTCACAGCGACACGTGCTGACCAGCCGTCTTTGCCACCTACTGAGGCTCCTCTCTTGTCCATTTTCTCAGTGACACCCAAACCCTCAGGGCAGAGCCCGGCATAGGAGTGGTTCAAAAACGTTGGATAAATAAGTTAATGGGCTTTACTGAAGTTAACAGACCGAGTCCGAAATAAATAATATACCACAAGGATAGAATTTCATAGTTATAGCAATTATCCCCAAATTTATTTTTAAGAACACCTCAATCAAAGGAATTACCTTTAAGCTACATACTAAAGAGTAAAATCAAGAATGTCCAAAACAATTACGAGCAAGAAGAATAGGCTGGCGGTGACATTGCCACCGGGCTGAACAAGCAGCTTAACGGAACCGAGTAAAGAAGCCACGAATGTCCAACGAGGCCACGAAGGCCTAGCATAGATGCCCAGCCACGGCCCTGCAGGTCGCCAGGAGAAGAAGGGAGAAACCCGTGTCGTGTGAAAAACAGAATTATATCCCCATGTCACAAAACTTCATTCCAGGTAGAATAAAAGTCTAACGATGAAAATAAAATCTTGAAGCATTTAGAACAAACGTAGGAAGCTCTTCATGACATTGGTGCAGGAAAACAAAAGTTCTTAAGACTGGAAAGAGTCAAATTGCACAGGAAAATGTTGACACACGCGATTCCACTGTGGCAAAACGCACGTACAAAAAGGTGTCACTGCTTGGAGACAATATTGGCTAAATATTTAACTGGCAAAAGATTCGTATTTGTAGCATATTTTAGAAGCTTACAAAGCTATAAGAAAGGGAGAAATCTCGCCAAGAAAAACATGAACAAAGTTATGAGCATAGATTTTAAAGAATAAGTGGAGCGTACACATGTGGAAAGACAAAAATTAAAATGACGTAACTCTCACCAGCTCCGAGTGACAAACGGTAAGGAGCCCGATGTCATTTTCCCCAATTCGATGAAAATTCTAAACCTGCAGATCAAAGAAAGCAAGCTCGACAGAGCAGAAGTGAAAGAATCCTTAGAGAAACTACACGAAGGCACTTCGCAATCAAATCGCTTAAAACTAGTGAAAAAGAGAAAATATTAAAAGCAAGGGAAAAAAGACTCCTACAGAGGAAAAAAGAAGGAAATGCTTATCAAAACCAAACATGGGTAAGCAACATCTTCAAAGTATTAAAAGAAGCACTTGTCAGCCTCAAATTCTATACCACACAAAAATATCTATCAAAACGAGAGTAAAATAAAGACTTTTTTCAGACATACAAAATCTGAAAGCATTCTTCACTGACATATAAGAAATGTTCAGGAAAATTCAGCAGGCAGAGGAGAAAATAATATCATGTGGAAATCTGCAGCTACACAAAGGAATGAAGAACGTCGGAAATGGAAAATATGTAGAAATTTCTTACCAAGTTTTTATTATATTTAAAATAACTTTACAAGATAATTGACTGGTTCGTGGATTTTTGACTAGGTGTAAAGACATTTCATTGGGAGAAAGGGTTGTCTTTTCAACAAATGCTAAGACAATTAAATATCCTCATAAAAAAAAAGAACTTAGATCCATATCTTTACCATATACAGAAATTAACTCAAAATAGACTCAAAATCATAAACTCAAACACAAGGAGAAAAACAATAAAACCTGCAATAAAGCAGGTGACAAAATCATGGAGACTTTGAGCGAGGCCAAGATTTCTTAACTACAACAACGACAGCAAAGTCCATAAAAGATAAAGCGGAATAAAATAAAGCATTGAGAGAAAAAAAGTCCATCAAACTACAGTTCTGTATATTGCAAAATTATCTTAAATGCACGAAGGTTGTGACACGCCTTTAGGTACAATCTACTTATGTCCAATTTAAAGAGCATCTCTACCTGTGAGTCAATTCTTCAATAAACATAATTTTGCTCTAGTAAAACTGCTATAACCTTTCCTTAAACGCAACGGCATCTACCTAATGTATTTTTAATGTGACCTCCCTTTGAGATGGCCGTGCGTAGATGTAGAACTAAGATGAACTTAGCGCTTTCGCCGATACTTGACCGACTGCTCTTCGCGGGACGGAGTTTGGCAGCGCCGGGAACTATTACCGCGCCGTTTAATGAAGCGGCCGGCCGGGCGCGCCGACCCTCACCCCTCAGGGAGGAAGAGCGGGGACCAAGGACAGAGGACCGGCCCGGGGGCCGGCTCCCAACGCCCGCTCCCAGCCACTGTGAGATGGTGTGAGTGGCACGGGTTTCCCCCTCTCGTTTCTTAAATGAATACGTATTAAACAAAATAACAGCCTAATAACCTTCAAAGACCAAAGCCCTTCTCCATCACGGTTCGCATCATCTCGGCTTCGCAGCCAACGAGTCTGCTTGGGGACAAGTCACACCCGGCAGGCGTCCCTCTCGTGCTGCCACACTGAGGCGGCTCGCCCCGTCCGCGTGCCGTTCGCGCAGAGCGCCCCGCGCCCCCGCGTGACAACGTTAAATCTTCTCTTCCCAGTCGACCTCCCGCCGCGCATTTTCCCACGCGGGCGGAGGCCAAACGGGAGCCGCCCCCGACGTGCGACCGCGCGCACCCGGGCTTTCCGGGCTGTGCAGGACCGAGCGCCAGCTCACCGGCCCAGGTCGCCGACCGCCACACGCGTGAACCCCGAGAGCCAGCTCACCCGCCCAGGTCCCCGACCGTCACACGTGTGAACCTCGAGAGCCGGCTCACCGGCCCAGGTCCCCGACCGTCACACGCGTGAACCCCGAGATCCGGCTCACCGGCCCAGGTCCCCGACCGTCACACGTGTGAACCCGGCCGGCTCTGATCGGCCGGAGGACCTCGCATGCGGAAGAGACCCGCGCTGCTCGGGCTGCTGCCTCGGGCCCCTCCGGACTGTGCGTCCTCCACAAACACCGGCCAGTGTCCCCGAATTACACGAAAACAAACTCAGAAAGGGAAGGTCGATTTTCCTGTTCTATCTGAGCTTTATGTGGTCGGTCTTCAGACATAAACACAGAACATTCGGGATAGAAAACGGAAGGGGTGCTGTGCGGCCCGGGGGACGTTAGAGAGGCCGAACCTTGCTCTGAGCTCATCCTGCCTGGGGGGCTGCAGATCCGAACCGTGAACTTGTCGCAGAGGGAGGGCGAGGACCCCACGGACTCTTCCCGCGCTCTCTGATCTCACCTTTCACCCAGAGCTGTCTATAATTGTCAAACGGACGGAGACTACTTAAACATAAATCGATATGTCCCCATCATCTGGAAGTATACAAATTAAGTCACAGTATTTAGGGTAGGGAGGACACCAGTGCTCCACGGGGTCTTTGTCCCTGCCTGCCATGGGGTCCTTGTCACTTACTCACTTCTCTCAGCTACGACTTCCCCATCTGTCAATCGACCCAAACTACCTGCTGGCCACTGACGTGTTTTTGCCAAATATGAGGAAACAAAGCGGCATCGATAGCCAATAATTAATTTTTCTTTTTACTTTTTTTTTTTTTTTTTTTTTTTGCAGCTGCAGAAGGCATGTGACAGCTGTGTTTACGATGGCAGAGTCATCGGGTGTTCGGTGGCAGGGCTGAGCCTTGCAGACAGACACGGAGCATCGTTCAGACGTCGGCTTTCCACAGTCCATTTCCGAGGGGACAGGCTATTTATTATTTCCTTTGATGTCGTAATCACTTTCCAAGATGTATTTCTGTATTTCATCTTGTCCTCCCAAATCGATTTATCTTGAAGTCCAATTAATGACTCTTTGAATCCATTTCAAAAACAAAACTGTGTTCAGATAATAGTTGTTTTTCTCAGAAAAATACGAATTACAGTAACGTCTAATTACTATACAAAGTATAGCAATGTGTAAAAACTGAAATCTATTACAGAAGAGCAAATAACTTGTTTTGGACCCAAAATGCATTTGACTAATACTGTGACACTTTGAAGTGAGCATTCCATCTAAAAAAAGTGGGGGGCAGGTGGGTCAATAGAAACAACTGATTTGGGGATGATACTATTTACATATTTCACAGGATTTCTTCCTTTTTTCTTCACTCAGACAATTGCCATCTAAAGATACATTAAAACCCTGCCCTGCTTTTCAGAGACTGTATGAGCTGACATTACCCCAGGGAGCAAAGAATTCTAGGTTTGTCATGCTTTTCCTTTGGTCTTGCATAAGGACAAACACAGCACAGGCTGTTTTTCTGGCCACTGACAGGCTAGCCACTTCTGGAGTAAGACCAGTGAGTAGGTTGATTTCAAATTTGACCATGACTTTTTGTTGACATTTATAGGCAGAGACTTGTTAACTTGTAGTAAATCTGGAAGCATAGTTCCATTCTCGGGGCCATGAACCAAATCTGAACCCAATGGAAGGCATCGCCCCATTCAGCCACAGCTTCTCAGTGGGGTGATTTACTAAAAATTCCCCTAAATGAAATCAGCTGAAATGCTGCGATACCATCTTGTTAACAGCTTTATTAAGATATAATTCAAATGCGATACAATTCTCTTGCTAAAAGTGTAAAATTCAATGTTTTTTAGTATATTCACAGTTTTACTACTGTCACCGCAATCTAATTCTAAAATATTTTTATCACCCCCGGACCACCCTATACCCATCAGTGGTCACTCCATTCTCTCTTCGTTCCTCAGTGGCCACTTACAAGCTCCCGGAGATTTGCCTGTTCTGGACGTTTTATATGCTGGAATCAGCTGGTGGCCTTTAGTGACAGATCTCCTGCACTTACCCTGAGGTTTTCAAGGTTCACCTGTGCTGTCATGGAATCATTCCTTTTTATGACTCAACAATATCCCATTGTATGGATATACCATAGTTCATTGATCCGCTCATAACTTAATGAACGTTTGGGCTGTTTCCACTTTGGGGCAATTATGAATATCCCTATAAACACTGAAGTACAAGATTTCGCATGAACGTAGGTTTTGTTCCTCTTGGGTATACATCCGGGAGCGAAATGGCAGGGTACGTGGTAGCCCTGTTTAACATTTTAGGTGTGATAGGCTTTCCTTCTCTTCTTAAGTTTTCTAAATCACGTCTGATGTTTAAAGCAAAACCTACAACACTGCCTGACGTGTTCGTGTAGAGGAAACAGTTACGACAATTTTATTATAATGAAGAGATATTAAAGGGAATCAAAGAGAGTTAAGTTTCTATAATTTGCTCAAACTGGTAAAAATGTCAACACTAGTAGTAGACCGTGATAAGGTACACATATAACGTATCCAGAACAATCACTGAAAAATGTATATGAAAAGCTACACTAAAACGCACAAGAAATGAAAATGGAAATCTAAAAAAAAGCGATGTTCAAGTAACCTACAGGAAGGCAGGAACAAGAATAAGATGAAAAGCAAAGGCAACAAAAGGAAACAAGAAAATTAGATGTCAGCTCTAAGCCCTAAGGGGTCAATAATCACAGTGAACGTAAGTCGTCCAGTTACGCCATGGAGAGGACAGAGACCACGTGGGTTTCTGCTGATACAGATGACCTCTCCGGTGGATTCCAAGGCCACCCACAGCTCGACGACCAGCCGCGAGCGTGGCCGTCACGGCGCCTCCGCCACCCATCCTGGGTCCCGCCGAAGCCATCGACGACCTCAGCAGTGGTGAGACACTGCATCCCAGTGGCCTGCGAAGTGGCAGATGTGAGCCAGGGGGTCGAGAAAACAATGACAAGAATGAGCGACCACACCCGAGACCCTCGTGTCCCTCCTCATAGTGACCGGGGCCCAGTCAACGCGAGTGACGTCAGTGAAGCGCAAAGCACACCACATGGAGAAAGTCATTTTCGCGTCGCATTTTTCACCTCCCTCCATTGAAGTTTATACCAGAAGGGAAGATGGGGGAAAAAATACCCGGGTTTGTTTACACTAGACTCCTCGGATTAAAAAAAAAAATTAAAGCAAAAAATAAGACACAATTTCAGGAGCTGTCAGCTTAGAAATCAATGCTGTCCATAAAGTGACATATATGTTACGAGTAATAAATTGAAAACATTAATGAGCAAGTTAATCAAAATAAATTGAGGCTTTAATTCAGCATGAGAATAGACGTTAGAGGATTCGCTGTAACTTGATGTGATTAGACTCTGGGTCAACATGAAATGATAGAAGTATGACTTAATCCAAACAGGCACGATTGATGCTAGGTGAAACATTATCGTAGCCCAATTAAAGAAATGACGAGCCTGCGGCTGACACCCAGGGACCTCGGGGTGGATGCCTTTTGCTTGGCATTTATGAGAAGAAAAGGCAGGATGAAGAGGACTTAATATGCTTCAGTATACACTACAAAGTTCTATGCCAAACGTAGAAAATAAAGGATATTTTCTGGACGTGATGCGCAAACCTAATTTGACAAACACATGTAATGTTACAGAGATTCAAAAATATCTGGATGACTCTTTTTTGAAAAAAAAATAGAAAATTCTTTTCTTGTCCTTCTCAAAATTTTAACTCCCATAAGTTACATTTTAGTGGAGGATTAAAGGCAGTAAACAAGTAAACAAATAAGAAAAAACTATAGTGAACGATGAACTTCTCTGAAGAAACTGAAGTAAAAGTATGTTTTAAGAAAAGCATGGCTACTGGTTGTCACTGATAAGAGACAATACAAAGAAAAGCTGAGTTTCTTAGTCTTTTACATCTAACTTCTGTGTCAAATAAAATTATTTTCCTACCAAAAAGAATGAACGAACTTTGATAAAATGAATTTAAGTCTAAGATTAGTCAGGATGATAATAAACTGCACTTTGATTCTCTCTTTTAAATCTCCAAAATCCATGATAAATGGAATGGAATACGATCTATAGCAGATAAATATATTGTCATCAGGGTAGACTGATGACGAGTCAAACCTAATATAATGTAGTCTGGTAGCAGTAAATATACAAACTGTCACTTGTGGCCAAAAAAAAAAAAAACACAACGATGCAAGTACAGACTAGGGAAGACCTGCTCTTTCTTATATCCTCTTTCATCACCAGACGAGGTCATTATAAAATTCCAGCGATGAAAGGCTAAGAGCAAAGATGAAAATAGCGACTGTTGTGTTGGATCATGGAGAATGGGGTGACACGGGCGCGGGTGGGAAGCCCGAACCCCGTCAGGGAGAAAGCAGAGATTGGTCTGGTCAGACACTGCGTTTACTCAGACACACCGAACCGAAGCACAGGAACACCAGAATCAATGATCAAGCTACAGGACGACAGAACACAGGTCCATGAGCAAGTGCACGAACAGCTCAAATAGCTATGGACAGGGTTTCTGTTGTAGAAGCATCTTTTAAGGACAGATGGCTTCACACTGTACCTAAAATGTAGTATAACCTCAGGTAGTTTAGTAGGATCATAAAAATCTTTAGAGGTTTTGATCGACAGACAGCCTAATCTGAGTTAATAATGAGATTCAGATAGCAAAAAAGTAATAATAATAATAATATTTATTAGTATGTATTAATAGAGGTACAGTATGAAGAATTAGTGTACATTGGAATTTCACTATTTTGATCTAGTTCAAAGATCCATGACCTTTGGTTCTGGAAACCATAATTTAAGAGAAGGATAAAGCAGGGGAGAGGGGGTCACAGGACAATAAACTTAATGAAGAATTAAAGCAAACGTTTATTCTGGCATTTAAATACTTGAAGAATTGTCATAAAAATGGGGGTGCGGATTTGTCCTATGTAATCTCCAGGAGGAGACCTGAGACCAGCGCGTTGACCGAAAAGAGATACAGACTTTAATTAAAGATAAAATTGACACCTTTGAGGATTCTTTTTCAACAGTTGAAAGAGCTAGATCAAGATTTGGTGAAGTAAAAGCAGAGATTGTGATGAAAAAAAAAAAGTCTTACAGGGAGAAAACTCCAAAACTGAACAACGCGATTCACATAGACGACTAAGAGCTTTGGACCCTAAGAGTCCATAATTCAGTCATTAAGTGTCAAAGTGACAGGTTTGAATGTTTTATATCCCTGATTCAGTGTTCGAGAACGTATAAATGGGAGACTATAGAGAAAAGGAAATACCTGGAAGGTAAAAGTCATTCCAAGAAAAATCAGTTCGTTTCTCACCGCGTCTTTTTCATGCTGTCCATCGTTATCGCTGCTATAATCACGTAACTCTCTGGGGACCTTTCCTCCCGCTGCCACCTGAGGCTCCTGACCACCCCCGCTTTCTCGCCCACGCCAGCCCCGTACCCGGAGCAGCCGGCCGGCCTCGGCCCCTGCGGGCGGGTGGGCGTGTGTCGGTTTCCAAGGGTGTCGTTAGTTGTTACTGTGCTATCATTCTGCCTTCACAGAACGAGGTGGGGCCGATTCGAGAGGCTACGCCACAGAACCCCCAGCCCTGTCCTGCCCCGGGGGACCCCCCTGGAGGCAGTGGGAGGAGATGTGAGCCCTCAGCAGGGAAAGGGGGAGAGACAGAGTCCAACTCTCTTTCCACCCCCTTCCTCTTTGTGGTGACTCGCCCGCTCCACGAGTCCCCACCTGAACCCCCACGGGGGCGAAACGAGAGCCAGGAGTTTACAAGGGGCAGAATCGGAGAACTGTGAATTAAACGTGGGAAGCTAAGCACTCGATGCGGCCTTAAACACTAACATTCTTTTGCCTAATGAATAATTTAAAATATGTTTAATTTCAAAATTGTTCTATTCTTTTAACACAAAATACGCCATAAAGACAAAAATCAAGATACAAATTTACGGTTTATAACAATGTTTAAGTTATTTTCTTTGCATCACTGGGCCTCATATATTTATAGTTACGATCAACTCTTACTAACTAGAACACAAGCTCTTATTTTTGGCTACGACCCCTTCATTAAAAATGCCTTTTACTGAGGGAGAGTATCTCCCTGTCCGAGATATGCAGAACACGTAAAATGGTAAAGATCTTAAATTAGCAACACGCTTTGCTCCCGGCAGGAGGCCTGCTTCATGCACGCAGTACCTCCCCCATCAACACAGGGGAGTTCCGTGTCTCTGGAGTCTAAGGAGGGGCTCGGTCTCCTTGACCTCAACCGGCCTGAGCCATAAACAAATATCTAAATAATGTTTCCGGTAGCTGCCAGGTTTCACACGCAGGAAAGCAAGCCCCAGCTTCCGTCAATAAAATGCAACTTCAATATTGAACTATCAAATAAATATTCTAAAAACCACATGAATCCAACGAAAAACAAGTTCCGTTCATCAAAACCTCATTAGTGTTAATTAATTAATTCTAGCCAAGGGGCTATAAGCTCTTTAAAAATGTAATTTTTAATACGATGATAAAACATTGATTTTAAAAGATATGTGGTATTAATCACGAATATCAGCTATTAAAGTGGTGTTAAGGGAATCTCCATGCTTGAAACCACTAATTCCCGCCATTTACAATCTGGCAAAATAAATTAAAAGTTTAAGAAGCAAACTGATATCCCTGAAAATTCGGGACAGATGTAACTATGTTAATATTTTTATCTTTAACACATTCCATACAACAATGAGTCTGTTTGGGTTTTGTTCCTAATAATGTAACTGGTTAATTTTTTTTCTAGGGGGGAAAAAAAGGTGCTAAGAACCAGAAGGACAAGCATGGACTCAAATCAACTCAACTTACGACGATCGATAGCATGACAACTCGATCCGATGACGCCTCAAAGGCGCGTGGCAGTCAGAAGCCGTCGCGTCTTCCTCGTGCCCCGTGCTGTCCTCGCTGTCCGTAGGTCGCTGCAGGTGTCTAAGGGTCGTTATCACTCGGCTTTGAGGTCCACGTCGCATCACTTGACTGACGGGTTCCGTCAGGAATTCCACAAACCGAGTCTCCAGTTGTGACCTTACGGCCGAAACAACGCCCCTGGTCCCGGAGGCGGAGGGCGGAGGAGAGAGCTCTCCTTGGGCCGCTGGTGCCGAGTAGGTATGCTTGTGACCACGGGATGGAACAGGTCAGTGTTCTCGGGACTTCGACTGCCATGTGTTTGTGAGGTGGGCAAACCCGGGGCGGAATCGCTCTGTCCGACGGAGGAGACCACCCCGGGCATGTCGTCGAGCTGCCATGGGGCAGGGCCGCGTCAAACACACGCCCGCGAAGCGTCCGTACGTCGGAGGAGCCAGACGAGGGCCGCCGGCCAGGATTCGCCACGCGTGTGTCTCCTCCCTTCTCGGGGCCTGGCACTCGCAGACGATCCGCACCGTCTCGCCTCCCCGGACGAGGGGCTCGCGGTCGGCTCTGCGGGGACAGTCACGCGGCAGAGCACAAGCCGTGCGCACTGTGAACTGCGCGGGAAGGGGGGTCAGTTTGGGAAGACCGCGACGCCGGGGCGCTCTCACGATGCCCGCGCTGAGGGAGAGACATTAGGTTGATATTTGCTCACTTCTAACTATGTGCCAAGCACTTCCACGTGTAATATTTCAGTAAAACTCATCGGATCGAGGATAATTGCATTTAATTCTCTTTTAAGGAGCTGAGGTCCACGGGATGCGAGTAATTTAAGATCGCGCTGCTAACGAGTGGCAGAGCCAGGGTGTGAAGAAACTCGGTCTAACCTCTAAATTCTAGCATCTTTCTCTGCACCAGCACGGGAGACAAAGGCTCTGCACAGCGGCGCCAGGCCGCCGGGCTCTGCGTGACGGGCCACCTGCGTCCGGGCTCTGCGTGACGGGCCGCCAGGCTCTGCGGGACGGGCCGCCCGCGTCCGGGCTCTGCGTGACGGGCCGCCAGGCTCTGCGGGACGGGCCGCCAGGCTCTGCGGGACGGGCCGCCCACGTCCGGGCTCTGCGTGACGGGCCGCCAGGCTCTGTGTGACGGGCCGCCCGCGCCTGGGCTCTGCGTGACGGGCCGCCCGCGCCTGGGCTCTGCGGGACGGGCCGCCAGGCTCTGCGTGACGGGCCACCCGCGTCCAAGGCCCGTGCGTCGCCAGCCTGAGGCAGAGGCACGCGTGACGTCCCCCGTCTCACGCCGGGAAAGCGGGAAGGACGCGTCCCCGGAGGTGCCTCTCTCACGCCGGCACCCTCCCCTCGGGCACTGGGCAGAGGCCTGACGGTCACCTCCAGGGAGGGAGGCCTGCCACGTGTAGAGGTGCTGAGAGCCTTCTACCCTGAAGTCCACTTCTAGGGCCCGTATTTTATATTGAAATATTTAGAAATGCCTTCAAGAAACCCAAAGGGACCCGCGCTGTCTGGGGCCACGTATTTCGCGCTGTTTGAAATCCCCCCGGCCGTCCTAGGCTCTAGCACACGACACGGCAGATTCAGAATAGCTGTGCTGAGCAGACTCAGGTTTTAAGAGCGGATGAAATAGCAGTCGTGTGTCATCGAATCTTCCAGACCCAGGAGCCAGTGTAAGACATGCTCTTTTTCTTCTTCTTCTTCTTCTTCTTCTTCTTCTTTTTTTTTTTATCATTTGCAGGTGCAATGAACTAAATGGCAGGGATGTCTCTCACACAAGCAGTTAATATGCACCAGAATTCTCCCAGTAACCAGATGGCGTGCGTTTCATACCAAGCCTGTTGAAGTGAGAGCTGAAATCGTCTGCCAATAAGTTGCATGGAAGCTTTCCACGGTCTCCTTAAGTGACCTCATTCAAGGTTTTGAATTTTTTGAGGTCAGAAAGCTTATAAATATTCAGTTCTTGGTGACTCACTTTCTGTGGTAGAGTAATTATAGAATACTTCTAGTTAGCCATCATTGAAAATATTCTGACTCTCCTTTAGCTTATGTTAGCTTATCCCTTTTTTTTTCCCTTAGAACCTTCTGCTTGGTTTCAACATGCTCCTTACTCAAAGTGCCACCTAGAGATACCTAGGTGAGTCTAAAATTCCAGGGACAACGTGATTCTCTTCCACTAAAGACATTATCCTGAGTCCGGCACTTTAGAGAATGTATGAAAGCATCGAAGTTATACTTAAAATTGTTTTTTTTTTTCAATAGAGTGAAACGTTGTTTTGGCCTGAACAGTATCTGCCACTTCCTCATCGGCTTTGACACTCTGATCTTCCTTGGGACAATACCCCCGCCCCCTTCCCATCTCAGCTGGAGGGGAGGCACGTGGTCTGGTCCCGTCGAGCGGGGCTATATCACAGAGGTGTGTCGGGAGGGCCACATGCCCCCGGCCGGCCAGTCGGCCGGCAAAACACCACCATGGGATTTTTGTTGAAATCGTTAGGAAGAAACGTCTTTCTTTTCCTTGAGACTTAAAGCTCGTCGAATGTAAACACAGAGAGGCTGGCGGACATCCTGTTTCTAGGCGAAGGAGCGAGCGTGGAAAGCAGAGCAGGAGAGGAGAGAGACGGGGAGAGACAGGGAGGGGGATGAAGGACGCCAGGAAGCTGCTGGGGTCGAATTCTACCCCCAGATTTCCTCCGTCACGAGGCCCGACAGCGGCCTGCCCGCGTGGGCCGACTCGGGTTCTCCGCTCCGCGGAGCTCAGTCTCGTGTGACGCGCATCTGCGCTCGCTGCGTCTCCGGAAGAACGGTCCTGCGTTCCCAGGCGCCGATTAAGCTGCGCTGTGGGAATTTTTGCTCCAATTTGAAATAGAATCCATTTTCTTAGAAATACGAGTCAAAATTCTAGCTAAATACATGAAGACACGGGCAGCCTGCCTGCCCGGTCTCAGGCGGAGGGAGAGATGGGCAGCGAGGACGAGGCCGCTCGGGCCAGACTCTGCCCAGCGCCGGCGCTTCCGCGTCACATCTGCACGTGTGGGTAGCAAGGTCCCCCGCAGGGCGCTGGCTGCTGTGCCGTCGTTTTAGTTTTCATCCTGGAGACGGAGCATGTCACCTGCAGAATCGGCTTTGGCGACACGTTCACGGGACAGTCATCTGCCTCGTCAGGGACCGAGAGTCTCCTCAGAGGCTCTGGCGATGGGAGCGGCTGATGCCTGTGCCAAGCGACAGCTCCTCTGAGATCAGCGTTCGAATGTGACATTATTAATAACGATGATATGCTGAAGTCCGTGATGCAGCCCTTCAGAGACTCGATGCTTTCCTCTTAAAGCCTGACAAATGCTTTCAGCCTTCGACGATCTGTATTTTAACTAGGGTCTTAGCTCTGGGGACTTCTTAAAATTTTTTTAATGATGGCAACTGAAGATCTCAGGAGGTCTAATACCATTTTTATGTAAAGTAGATGCTTAAAATGCATTTAAGAAGAAAACATGCAGAAGACCTTTGCATTCTGTATCCACTGGTGTGTGCGAAGGCCAATAAGCACAAGGCAATTTTTCTATATCTAATCAACAAATAGAAAAGAACATTTGTAAAATAATTCTATGTATGAGAGAATCAAAAAATAAAATTCTTAAAGATAAATTAAGAAAGAAGTATAAGAACTTCACACCAAAAAGTGTAAAACACTGCCGAGAGAAATTAAAGCACCTTTAAAGTTAAAAATGGCGAGCTATCGCATGGGTACAGATCGGAAGGTTATGTCAGTAAAGTATGGTTTCTACAAATTCATCCTTAGAGTCAATACAATTTCAGGCTTTTTTTTTTTTTTGTAGGACCAATGACAACGCTGATCCTACAACTCACATGGACGTGCTAAAGACTTCGATACCTAACACACGCTTGGAAAAAAAAGGCACTTTGGGGGGATTCGCACTACCCGATTTTCTGACTTATTATAAAGTTACAATAATCGGGACAGAGTGGTATTGACATAAGGATAATACATAGATCCTTTTGGACTAATAAAAAAATAGAAACCACTGATTCAGCATCCAGAAAACTGGGGAGAATGGGAACACAGGAAAATATCAGCATGTTTGGTAAATAAAAGAATGTGGATGGAGGTTGAATTTATATGGGATGAATTAAACACTAACCTTAAGTTTTACAGACTGTATGATTCAGTCATTGGATGAGAGGGCAAATTGAGGAAGAGAAACTGGGTTGGGGAGGGATAAGAGTTTGTCCACGACATTTTTAACATGTTGAACTCAAGGCGCCAGCAAGTTGTAGAATCAGAGCATAAGGGAGCGTCAACCACTGGACCTTGCCACACGTGAGAGGAGTAAAAGGGGTGCATGTGGGTGAGAGGGTGGGGGGAGTCCCCACCTTCACACAGCCTATGATTTGAAGCTAATGGTCTGCAACACGCACTTGCTCATTCCTATTGCGAGAGTGTGTCGAACATCGCAGAAAAGTCAAAGGGAAAGGCTGAGGTGGAGAACGTACCACACTTGGTGAAGTTGTGAGTGACCGCTGAGGAGGCGTTTCCATCTGGACGGGGGAAGAGACCAGCTCGCAGAGGGCTACGGAGGGAGCAGAAAGAGCAGCTCGATGGGGCGCCAGCAGTGCCCCCCAAAGTAGGAGGGGTCATTCTGAGGGACATGTGGGTCGCTGGTTCTCTTAGGTTCATGAAAGACCAAAAGAGGAAAATTAAAAGTTGATTTTAACTAAATCCCGGAAGCCTTTTGGGGGCCTTGAGAGATGATCAGCATAAGAACAGCATTCTCAAAAGCCCGCGGGAAAGTCATGAAGTGTAGCAACTGTTGCTTTGTAGGTTTTCACAAAAAGAGTGGAAAACTGTCCTAAAACATTCTTAAAAAGTCATATGCCTCTCGGAGTCTTCCAAGCTGCTGACCTGGATGCAGAGAAGGGAGAAGCCAAGGAAGGCACCAGAAGTGGGGGTGACGGTCCACCTGGAGAAATGGGGGTGACGGTCCACCTGGAGAAGTGGGGGTGACGGTCCACCTGGAGAAGTAGGGGTGATGGTCCACCTGAAGAAGTGGGGGTGACGGTCCACCTGGAGAAGTGGGGGCCCTGCAGGTGGGAGGGGCACGTAGGTCAGCGAGCTGAGCCCAGGTAAAGCGGGCCGTTCGCAGTGGTTCTGACGAACGAAGCTTTTCTTCGGTTATTTTCTAGGTCACACAAATCTTGGCTAGAAATTTTTTCCATAGCCTTTCTAGAGGTGGATGACCCAGCCCGGACATGCCGTTTCCTAAACCCACCTGCCCTTGTCTGACGGACGTGAGACACGGCCCTTCCAGAGTCTTCCGGCGACAGCCCACCCTTCATGCTTCCTCGCACGCGACAGTGGCTTTGCACGCCCGCGTCCAGTCCCTCGGGGACCCTGGCACCGGACCTGAGCGGGCTGGGAATCTCGAGCTCACGGGAAAGAACCACGTGTCTTCATCTGCTCGCCCACTTGGAGCTCTAACTCCCCCCTACCGACGGCAAGTCTTTAGAGAGTTTGCAAGTTCAGACTAATTCAGCTTGGCCTTTGCCCTTGTCACTTAGCTCGAGTCAGCAACATCGTTGCCTTTCACTCTAGCCTCTGTTTTCTTTTTGGCCCCACA
>CM053516.1:954859-980835 GCA_028627145.1 Eidolon dupreanum | reverse complement strand
AGGCCCGGGTGAGCCACAGCCCGGGGCCGGAGCTCGGCGCTGAGCCACGTCTGAGGCGCTGAGCTTCCTGGCGCCCGTTTTGATGACCGCTAAGGGCCTGTCCCCACCGAGCCCTGCAATGCCCCACTGTCTGCGGTCCGGAATCCTGACTTTCGAAGATGTTGGTGCCGAAGAACGCTTCCAAAACCCGCGTTTCGGAGAAATATGTGCCTGGCGTCCTTTGTCGTCGTACACGTGAAACCATCAGAGGGGACGCTGCTCGGCTCCCGGACGTGGAGCCAAGCCCAGGGCGCCGCGGCGCCAAGGGCACAAGGGAAGGCCAGAAGGGCCTGACTCCGCGCCGGAGACGACGCTGCACCAGGACGCAGCGCACTCTCCGCTTCTTAACAAGGAAAAGACTCTGAAAGGGGAAAAACAACGCAGCTGTTCTTGGAATTCTGGCCTAAATGGCCAGGTCGTAAAATGCATTTCACAGCGGAGAACAGGAACAAGGGTTGAGAAAGCGACATGAAAAAATCTTAGAAATCAAAGTTCACAGAGAGATTTAGAAGTTCCAGATTCCATCTTGGCGCCCTCTGACCCGTCTCTCATTTTCCCTCTCTCTCACACACACGCGTGTGCACATACGCACGCACACACACATGCACACCGCGGGGGACAGAAGCCACAGAGCATAAACAGGACAAGTTGTCACCTTGACCTTTGTTAGATGACGAGGGGGGGACGAATGTACGTTCAGAACCTCAGTTTTCTCATCTGTAACATAGAATTACTGCTACTTCTACCTCGCAAAAATTGGTGAACTATAAAGAGAATGAACAGGTGACATTTTGCAGAACTGTGAACGTGCTACCTCACGTGACACAGGGACTTTGCAGGTGTGGCCATGGCTAAGGACCTTGGGCTGACATCATCTGAGCGGCCCAGTTAAATCGCATGAGTCCTGGAAGGGCCAGAACCTTTCCTGGCTGTGTCCCCGGGAGGGGTGACACACTGGCTTTGGAGACGAGGGAAGGAAGGGGCCCTGAGCCGAGGAGCGTGGGCGGCCTCCAGGAGCTGGCAAGACAAGGAAAGGGGTCCTCGCTTGGGGCCTCCGGGAAGGAACCACTGATAACCGCAGGTGGGATCAAAGGGAAGGGTTGTCGCAACGCAACAGCCCCCCGGGGATTCCTCCGCTAAGCCTGGGTAGCCTTCGCTCCAACTAAGTCTGAAATCTACGTGGTCGATTCTCTCTTTACGTTGAGAAAGTCCAGCCTGGTTGGGGCCACGACGGAAGACGCGGTGGACGCTGTGCGCAGCTCGGATTTGGGTCTCGGCGGCGGGGACCGTGGCTTCGTCACTGGGGCGTCATCTGTCTTCTCCTTGCTGGATGGAGAAACCGCGATGCCTCTCTCATTCTCAGGTATATGAGCTCGTAGTAATTTTTAAAAGACGTTCGACCTTTCCTAGGATCATCTGCAATCTGCGATGAACAGTTAGTTACAATGTGACTTTTGTGAAGAGAGGAATGTTAAAATGTATCGAAAGCGATACTCCGTCACCCGGCGCTTGAATTTGAGAGTTGAACGCGCGACTGTCAGAAACCATCTGAGCTTCCAATTCCCTTCCTCTCGCCAGAGCAGAAGCTCGTGGCCACTGCGGGACAATGTCTGCAAGCTCGCCCTGGGTGTCACTGAAAACCCCAAACGCCGAGCGCTTCATTTTTCTTCCTCTTTCTCTTTTTTCGAGAAATCCCCTAGTGTGACCTGCAAGATGCTATTTGTGCCCAAGCGCTTTGCATGACAATGGCCTCCTTCAGTGTTCCAGGCTCCCACAGAAGCATCACCGGGGACAGGCAGGCACCCCGCCACAAAGAAAGAAGATTGCCCCGTTTTCACTGAAACTGCTCTTATTCTTCTTCTAATTTTTTTAGAGCAATTTTATCTTTTTAAATGTAAATACTTGTGAGAGTTCAGAAAAAGCAATCCGGTCATTAACATTTCAGGTGTAATTATCACTCTCCTAACCTCCCTCTTCTGGAGGAAGCTGCGTGTTGCCGTCCGCCTGGGTGGCCTCGGCTGCTTCTGAGTCAGGTGGGACCCTGATTACAAGTCACTCACGCATCAAGGCGGGACTTGCGGCGTTCACCGTCCCCGTGAAGGGCCCCGCCGTCGCGTGTGCGAAGCGGCAGACAGCGTGTCCGGCTGGTCGCCCCTTCCCAGCCCTTGTGCTCACGGCGAGGGAGCCCGTCGCCTCTTCCGACCACGGGGCCAGCTGCCAGCCGCCCGCCGGCGCCCTCGGACTGCGGTGCCCTGCGGGGATGGGGACACGCCGTCCACAAGACACACCTGATGTTCTAACCAGTTTCCGCGCATCTGAAACCTTTTCAGACGTTACTCACATTTCGACGTGCTGTAAAAGATGCAGCTTTCGGGGGGGGGGGGCTGGAGTGCAACTCCCCGCACGGGGACAAGGGGGCCCTGGCGCCCGTGAGGGGCCGGCTCCCAAACCCCTGCTAAATCCAGAGTCTCGATGTGGCGACCTCTCCCCAGCCCGCGTGGCCGGCCCCAGCCACGTGTTCATTCGCCACCCGCTCTCCCGAGTGACACGCGAGCAGGTGCCGTGTTCGAGCCTCGCTGGCCGTCTGGACGAGGGCGAGAGGGCCGTGCGACTGGTGTTTCCGGGGCTGTGATGTCATGGTCCGGTCGGAGTGCAGACCCGCGCTCTTCCTCGCCACCTGGGGTCGTTTACTGCAGACGGACAGCCGCGGAGACGCAGAGTAACGCGAGAAGGGCGACTTGCCGCTGGCCCGACGCGCACGCCCGGGAGCGGGCGCTCACCAGAGCCGGCCACACAGGCTCCAGGCAGCGGAGTTGGCCTCCTCGTGCGCTGCGGTGACACACGTGGACAAGGGTCACCGGTCGCCGTGACCCCCGGACGATTACAGCTGCCGGGTGCCTGTCCCGGCTAAACCGCCGCACGGCCTGGCTCCGTGACCGATATGGACACACCGCGGTCTCCCCAGGGAGAGCTACTGTGCAGCGGACGGAGCTGGAGGGCCCAGTCCCTGTTTCAGGTAGAAGGCCGGGGACGGGCCACGTCACCGCGGGCTCAGGGCCGCAACGCCCCGGCGCACAAGCGTGCCAGCCTCGCACGCGCGTGGCCGAGCTCTGAGGCGCGTTCCCGTCAGTCCCGTTTAACTCCCGCCTTCCAGCTTGGTAAATACTTGTTTTCTAAAGACAAACTTTCTTAAAGACGATTTGAAGAGTGGCTCCGCTAGGACGAAAAGGTAAATCTCGGGATCCTCGATAAAGAGAAAGCACGCGTCTGAAAAATGAACCTGACGAGGACGCGGTAGCACCGACCCTGCGTTCTCAGGACGCTGGGCGACGCCCCCACACCACGGGGCTGGCACCTCGGCGACGTGGCCCACGCCGTCCCCACACCGAGCCAGGCGGGAGCGCAGACATCATCAGCGGTCTCCGACCACGTGCTAACGGGGAGACACGCCGTCCACACAGTCACCCCCAGAGGAGAGCGTCTGTGACAGCGCCCCCAGCCGCGTGTCCCCCAAGCAGAAATCGGGGTCACTCTGGTTCTCGGCTCCCTGAAGCCTCTACCTTTGCTTGCTCTCTGTGACGTCATAATTCGACCTCATGAACTTTTCCGGCCCCGCCCTGCCCCCTTTGGCCCAGCCCCGTTGCCTGCCACCTAGCCGGCCAGAGAGCAGTCCTGGCCAACTTCCCCTCTCCGACCGTGATTCCTGCCCACATCCTTTGCCACAGAATTCCTGTCTGCACTGAGAGCCCGACCCTGTGCTTCTCACGCTTTTAGTCACTTAATGGACGTCTTCGTGATATAAAATGGGATTTAATGAGAAAAAGAAGTTGAAATCCTGGATCTTCCAGGTATTAAATGTGTCACCTTGGGCATGAGCAATCTTCCTGTTCCTGAAATGTGAACTGGGCAAACTGAGGGACAAGTGAGGAGGCCACACACGAAACACAAGGCACGCTGTCGTCATTCAATGAAAAATGAAAAAGAGACACAAATCAGAACCGTCTTGGGCCCTTCAGCATCACGTGGCCGCGGCCCCGCAGCCTGGCACTGGTCTGTGGTCACCTGGAATCGCTGCCCACACCATCAAGCCTTCCCCAGAGCCCGGAACTCAGCGTCCTCCCTCCTCAGGGACCCGTCAGCAGAGAGCCACCTCGCCTGGGGTCACGACTTCCCCGAGGCGACATGAGCCTGGTGCCCGAGCGCAGCCACTGGGCCCACAGCCTGCTGGACCCTTCTCCACCTGCAGCAACCCCTCCCCGAGCTGTCGCCGGACCCCGCCCACGCCGCAGATGCCTGGGTCGCTCCCGCTGCAGCAGGAGCCACTGTGTGGAGCAGGGTGTGGCGCTGACCGAACGCAGAATCGCACCGGCCCCTGGGGAAGGGGAGAAAGCAAGATGCCACAGACGCCGCTGCTCGGGGCCTCTCGTCTCCCCGCAGCTTCCCGGGCGCGTGCAGGGACTCCCGGGACCCCGGTTCTCCGTCCCACACCCCAGAGTCCGCTGTGGGACGCAGAGTCGACCCCGCCCCTCCTGCCAGACCGAGGCCTCGCCACGGCGTGGGGCTGTCCCCGCACAGTGGTTTCTGCGTCCGCCTCGCCTCTGAGCGAAGACTCGTTTTCCGAAGGAAACCCAGCCCGTCCTTGTAAAGAGACCGTTTCATTTGGGACAAATGTGTACATAATTGAAATAATATTTAGTTAAAAATTTTTTATCCTCGAGAAGCCACAAAAACTACACCCGTTTTTCTGAGTTAAAAAGCATTCCATGCATGAGTACATAGTAAAGTGTCCTAAATCGACAACGGTTTGAAGGCAGTCACTGTGAAGTCATCAGAAACTGCTGTCACTCCAATTGGACATCAAAGTTGACATGCCCTAGAATGTAACTTAGGCATCAGTTTTGATCTTAATGTGTCAATTAAAAAAAAAACACAGGTTATTTCTCAGGGCCATTTGCTAAGGAGAGAGGAGAGCGCACGGAGAGGCACTTTCCCGCGCTGTCCCCTCCTTCTGCTCCACCCTCCTGGCCCGGCGGGGGGAGGCGTGCAGCTCGGCCGAGGCCACAAGCCTCTGGGGCTGAGCGCCGCTGGGAAGCACAGCCGGGCACCTGCGCGCCACGGCCAAGGTCGGGGAAGGGGCCTCAGGAGGCCCAGGGGGCAGACGCTCTCAGGCACGGCCGTGGAAGGGTGCCTCGGCTGCAGCGGGCACCCAGGACCCCGGAGGAAGGAATCGCAGGTCTAAAGGACCAGGAAGAGGAGGGGCAGGAAAACGTCACAGACAGTAAGTGACAGGCCGGCCCTCCCCAGACGGAGTCCATGGCGCTGCGGGAGCCGCCGCGCGGGCGGCCTGGTGGGCCACACTGAGCGCGCGTGCGGTCCCTCTAGCTGCTGTCTACGCGCTTTCACCCTGTGTGTCTACGAGGAGCTGCAGTCGGAACACGCACATGGGCTGTATTCACCAGAGCGCGGCGTCTCTGCGGCAGACGCGCAGCCCGCACGGGTCCCGGGAGCCCGTGCACGGCCCGCCCGTCTCGAGGAAGGAAAGGTGGTTGGCTCGACAGCGTCCGTTAATTTATGTAAGAAGGAGAATGAGTCCCGTATAAACATATGGACATACCCAAATGCCGGTGTTGTTCGGGTCAGCTCTGCATCCTCATTTTCCTTTTAACCCGGATGCATGCTCTCGACGTTTAACGCTAGGCAGACCCCTTGCTCATACTTAGCTTTCAAATGCACAAATGAATTTAAAAGGTGAACATGCACGTGTGTAGATAGATAGATAGGTAGGTAGATAGGTAGGTAGATAGATAAATAGATAGATAGATACATGTGTAGATTTCAGAACAAGGAAAAGATACTGTTTTCCTTGGGGAGAAAACAGACGAAGGCTGGGAAGCCCTGACTCCAGGATGTCACCGTGCAGAGCTGGAGCAGGAGCTGCCGCCCCCCAGAGGCAGGAAGCCGGGCGCTGCCGAGTCCTGTGGCCTGTCACTGTAAAGCCAGGAAGCCGAGGAACACGAGTATGTTGCTGAAGTTTCGCCCGTCGGAGGAGCCGAGTGCCACCGCGTCTGTCGCTGTGTCACCGCGGATGACGGAACGCACTTAGCCTCCTGCAACGCGGGTCCCAGGGACAGAGAAGCTGCCTCGTGAGACACAAGGCTGGCCGTTCCTGCAGCCGCCCCGGGGCGCCAGAGTATAAAACGCCTCAGAAATGAACTCTTCGACGTCTCTTTGAAATTATTTTTTCCATTCGAAGCCATGTGACACCTCAGCAGAGATGCTGGATTACTGTCCCCAGGTACTAATGAAGGTGGCCCCTCACCCTTCAGCACACGCAAAGTGCAGCGTGTCCAGGCCGGGCAAAGCCGGCTGAAACACTACATGGCCATCGCGTAAAACGGCACCCAGCACCTGACGCAGGCGTCCGAAAAATCTGTGACGTGCCCGGTCAGATTACTGGGCTTCGTCACTAAACTCCCAAAAGACTTTGCACAGCTGAAAAGTGGTGGGATTCTGCTCAGGGGGTCCCTTATGATGCGGGCCCCGACTTACATGTCACCCACTCTTCTAGGGCCCCCCTGACACAACTCAATATGGGGGGTCAGTTTCCACAGCTGTTGAATCCGCCCCCATCAGTAAACGAATGAGCAAACACATTAATTCTAGTGTATTGCTGCTTGCATATATTTTGTTGGAAATCGAAACTCAAAACCTGCATCAGTTCGAGCTTTTAACAACAGGAACAAGTCATGACTGCAGAATATATTTGCTATTCACGAACACTTTGCATGCCTATGACAGGTACAGATGTCACCTTTTGGAATACTTTTTAAAACTTTGAATACATACAAACACACCCACGGAATCTGAAAGACAATCAAGTGAAAATACAAACCTTGACCAAGTCTCCTCGCTTTTCTAACCAACTCCTACTACTCAAAAGATTTCAGTGTGGGAACATTTTGAATCAAATAAAACAATTTATAATTGGATAAGAAAATAGTATTAAATAACAGTTTTCACTCTACTGAAATTATCTACTGTGCATGTTAGGATTTTTTTAGAAACCTACATTTAAATGCACCAAAGGGGGGATGAGGAGGACTCCACCAATTATAGGATACATTTTTGACATCCAAAAAAAAAAAAAAAAAAAAAAGCCCAAACTACATTTCCGCAGTGGCGACTGCCTTAAAACCTTAAAACCTCTGGCCGCTTTGCCTTTTCCGGCCGGCATCCTGCATGCGTGGGGTTCTCAGCGCCCTCTGCTGTCTATCAGGCTGAAGTTTAACAAGGAGAAAAATAAGAAAAAGGTGGAAGAAAGAGCCATTCAGATCCTGGAAAACTGCACAATCCTGGCCAAATGGGTGGCGGGGGAGACTGACTCTGCTGACATTACTCTGTCTGCTCGGTGTTGTCTTAGAAAACTGTTTATGCCGAAGCTCAGCCGTGAGGTGGCCTCTAAACCGCAGTCGCATCTTGATTCAGCCCCCGGGAAGGGGGACACAACACAGAGGTGCCACATTACACATACATAAGCCGTTTGGAGACGACGCAGCGAAGGGTATGGCGACCCCGACTTGTCAATACACGTTCAAAATTTCAACAAAGAGGTCACATCCTGACTCCCTGTCCCCGTCACCTCCTCTCCAGTCCTCAGTCCTTTCCAGGCCACTGTCACCCCTCGCCGGTGTCCTACCTGCTCGCCCTCTTGGGATTCTGCATCCATTCTAAGCAGTGGTCAGTGATTCCTCTTAAGTACAACTCATACTTAAGGTCATCAGACCACACTGTCCCCCCCCACACACCCCAAACACAGCTGGCCAAGGGCTTGCTATCATGTTGAAAGTAAACCCTGGTCCATTTTGGTCCCCAAACTCCCCAGAAGCTAGAATAATCCCTGGCACATAGTAGGCGCTTTAAAAGATGAGCTGTGAATGAATAATGAACACATGAATAGACAAAGGGGGATGTACTAAGATACATCTGTACAGTTTTTAAGAGTGTTCGTCTCAGAGAAACGGTGAAGACTGATGGCTCGCTCTCAGTGCCACTTCGGTTAATTTACTGCATCTCTTCGCATCTTAGTCGTCGCATGGGACAAAGAGGGGTCCCAGGTCTGAAGTTTGAATGGTTCGAGGTCGCGAGCTCTTGCCCTTAAACATCCCCGCCCCAGCTGTGCGCTTACTGCAGGAGGAAGCCTATCTTCAGCTGCTTCTGATGGCTTCGCACTATGCAGATGGCGGAACCCAGAAGAACACAGGTGACACACAGGGCTTGCTTGTGTGGTGCTACGCTGAGCATTCGCAGATTGATTTAGAGCTTAAGGTATGTGTACTTATTTATGCTTCCAATGACCACTGACGTAGGTGTTGCAATTATTCTTCATTCACAGAGGAGGGAAGCGAGACGCAGAGTGACTAAATGTCGTTCCCAAAGCCATGACACATCAGAACGTGAAGTGCTTCTGCCTGAGGACATCACCCCGAGCCAGCCCAGGCCAGGCATATTCGCCAAAGGGAGCCAGGGGCTAACTGGTTCTCTCTCACAGTCGCCACCAAGATTCGAATGGCCACATCTTCCTCGAGCCACACGGGAGATGTGTGGACGTCTGCACAAAACCGGGGTTCTCGGAGAAAGCAGGAAGAGGTAAACGGCTGCTGTGTGGACAAACAATAGCGTTCCTTACAAAATGGAGACTTGTTAAGAGCAGAACTGTCCACCAGTAACACAGCGCGCGTTAAGTAAAAGATTCCATATCGCAAACGTAAAAGGCGACGAAGCCGCTAAAAGTGAGGACGACGTTGAACAGTCAGAGGATGGAGAGACCCAGAAACTCGGGGAGGAAAAGCAGAAAGCACCATAATTATAATTATGCAAAATTGCACAAGCCTACGAGCAAGGAGAAAAAATGGGTGTGTTTACTTTTTATTTTTAGATTTCCATTATTCCTGATTTATTATTGTTTGTGTAGCAAAGAAAAAGAAAACCAGTAATCAACATCAATTTTCCTGAAAATCTACTCTAGACAAATGATCTAAATATAATACAGGCTGAGCAACAGCCCAAGGAAAACCATGCAGGATGCTCACCACTCCCGGAAAACATCGACGTCGTGAGAAGCGCACGGCGTGGCACATCCTTGCTGTCCTGCCTGCGGTCGTCCCCGTCCCTTGAAGTTTTTCCTCCGCTTTGTCATAGTCCTCGAATCCAGAGCTCGTTTCTCACCGTTCATGTACCTCGAAGACAAACCCATGGGGCTCCCCCGGGTTAAAACCGCCCGACAGAGCAAACTCCTTCATCCTGCGCCTGTTAGCAGCTCGGCGCGTGGGATACTCCACAGTCAGAGCCCGCACCCTTCGCAAAGTGCTACAGAATCGCAAAAATTAGCAGCCACTCTCGCTGAATGAAAAGTCCAGTTCGTTTTGGGGAAAGGAGAAGGAAGTGGGTGTGGGATGCAGGGTGGAGGGGTAAGATTACTGTCCTGGCATTTCAGCCCATAAACTGTGAATGCTGAACTTTTTAAAAACTAAAAGCACATGGTTTTGCCGTTCCTCGACACGCGTGTGTCAGTGTACATGTGCGCGTGTGACGTGTATGCATCCGGTCATGCATGCTTTTATTCGCGAGGGCGCCACATACAGAGTCAATGCGCGAGTTCAGACACACTCGCGTTACACTCGATCTGACTCGGCTGCTTGACAGTGGCATGGGCCAGATGGCCGGTGGCCCGGGGCAGACCGGCCGCCGGGGACAGGGGCAGGAGTCGCTCTGCAGAGTCGCCGCGTGGACTGGGAAGGAGTCAGGGAAGCGTGCCGCCAGCAGAGTTCCGTGGAGAAGTCGGGCCTCCGACTCTGTCCCCTCACTGCGGAGAAGTGAAGGTCCCGGCCATCCGCTTCCCCCGGGCGTGACGCACGCCGTGCTGCCCGCCAGGAGGCCTGGCTCTGCGGATCCGTCAGAAGCGCAGAAATCAGAATGCGCTCGGTCGCTGTGTGGTCACGTCATGGAAACACGTAGCCGCAGAAGCCTTTCAGAGTTCTGGAAACACCCTCTGTCTTTTCTGCTCGAAGAGTAATTTTTCGTTAAGCCTGGTGTTCATAGCCACAAGAATAGCTCAACACTCAATTCGTCACGGTATTAATGTGATAAAGGGGAAATCGGGTGATTTCTGGGGTTCGTGGGTGTCCTTTGCTCCGGTAACAGGGTAGAGACGGGACCCCTGGCTTTACTCGCGGCACATCTTTGTGCACTGAGAAGCAACAAACAGCGTGAGCGATTCCGGGGGCGCTTTGTGACCTGACGAGTCAGCATCTCCAGAAGGGAAACCGCTGTGTCTTTCCTGAGCTGTCCAGGCTGAGGTCCGGGTGGTGCCTGCTTCCGGCCCCTTTCCTCGTCCTCTCCCCTTGTTTCGATGTCGAGAGATGTTCCTCTGAAAGGGAGGCGGGGAAAGAGGCGACTTTGCTGCTGGAATAAGAGCCTCTGGAGACAGGAAGATGGTGCCTCTTGGAGAACATAGATCAAGGGGTTCCGGAGAGCCAGCCTGCCTCCCACAGGTGACAGAGGACTGGCGTCAGGTGAGGCTTACAAGGCAGGTTGATATTCAAAGACGAGCGACTTGTCTGAGGCCCTCCTAAGATTATCTTTATATCCTTCGTCTTCTGTGCCCAAGAGATTATTTCTTGTCACTGTGCCCCACACGATGGATAGGCCTCTGCAAATGGACCAGGGAAAAATCATAAAGCTCTCTGAGGCTTTGGCCTTTTTGACGCGGGCTAGAAAATGCAGCTTATGCTCCAGACTGCCATTTCGAACAGCTATGTTCCACTTCCGTCATCCTTCTTTACCCGACTTTTGAACGTCAAGCAACGTTCATCATGAAAAGCAGCTTTATGATTTTCTTTAAAGCAGAGGTTGTAGAGAGGAGCGATTTGTGCATGTTTCTGGAAGCATTTCTTTAAAAAGCAGTGAGATGAGTTTTCCAGAAGCACCCCGAGGCCAGCTGTTCTGTTTGCTATTCCACTAAGACCCTTTGGGGTGGGTGGAAAGTGGCCAATACATGTCATTTACGTCCCCCGCCCAGTAAGACGCGAACACCCCATTGAAGTCACTGAAGCACCTACCGCAGAGATATTTAATGAAGTTGGTCGTTCGAGGGGACAAGTCACAGGATGTGTGCCACGAGACCAGATACCTCCCGCACGACCTTGCGTCAGCCCTGCCTCTCATGAGATGATCTATTTCAGGAGCATGGAAGAAACAATTGATCGTGCAGGTCGTAGATAACTCAAAAGTAATAGCATCCAAGAAAAGCAGAACAGAAATCACTTGGTACCAGCTTCTAGCGCCTGGGATTGAAAATGAGCTTTTGTGTGAGCCCAGATCTCAGAAGGCGCATTCTCCCATCCTGGAATGTCTATATAACCTGCCCTGTTTCAAAATCTGTGCACGTGGATCAAAGACAGGAACAGCGATGGTTTTTATTACATGCGAGCTGTGGCCACGTTGGCACTGTGCATGAGACGATGGGCTGATGCTGAAAATCCTGGGTGTAATTTTCCACCACGTCAGACCCGCTAAATACACGTATCATAAAGAGTTTGGGCGACGGTTTTCACTTCATTGTCAGTGGTTTTTAAGCACTGACAGAAACGAGAGGAAATCCTCAGAAGAATGAAATCATTAGAGCAAGCTCTATTTGTATATTTTCAGACAATCACACGCGTCTGTGGAGGCGGTCTGTGGAGGCGATGTGCATCTCCCATGGCCCCACGGCTGGCTCCCTGGCCGGCCGCCCTCCTGTAAACACCACGAAATGAAACGCAGCCGCGAGGCCTCGCCTTCGGGACTGGCCACTCTGCTGAGCACATGCCCCGGTGGCGGTCCGAGTTAAAAAAACAAACCACGTCGTCAGGTCCAGAAATCGCCCCAAATGAACGAAGGCGGGGAGGGGAGGCCTTTCCCCCCTCAGCTCTGGTGCAGACGACCAGGGAGGAAGCCGGGCGCTGAGGGCCCAGGGGGCGGCCGCCGACCGCGCTCACGCCAGCCTGGGGCCACCCCGCCACGCTGCAGGTGCAGGCGGAGGACGCGAAGGCCAACAGAGGGGGGACACTTCCCCCGAGCGCCGGAGTGTCCGAGCGTCCAGCCGGAGGAGTGTCCCCGCCGGGCTCTCACGCATCCGGCAGCAGCCGCCCGGGCCCTGAACTGACAGCCACGGTCAGCTGGGTCCTGAACAGAGCGAAGCGCGACAGGCGAGTGCTTCCTGCGGAGGGTGGGGACAGAGGACGGGGATGGACGGTGTCGTGTGCCGGGGACGCCGTGGGCACGCCTCCCCTGAGGCCGCCTGGGTCTGAGCGAAAGCCAGAGAAAGAGCAAGGACCAGAGCCGCGTGCGGGACGCCGTGAGCGCGGGAAGAAGAGTCTGGAGAAGCCGCGATCCGAGGAGGCCGCACCGGCCCTGAGCGCGCGCCGCCGTCCGCTGTCCCGGGATGAGAACGGAAAACGGGGATAAAAGACGCCTCGAAATTAAAGGAACGGCGCCTGTCATAGCGTCCCCGCTCTCAACATAGAATCATGTGATTTTCATCGATTCTCAGTCGGTCTCTACCAAACGCCACTGGCTGAGTGAGGAACCTCTAAATTGGTGGATGACGTGGTAGCAACGCGAGCAAACGATTTAGAAATTTGCCAGCATGAGTTTTGTTGTTGTTGTTTTAAGTTTCCAGAAGCCATTAGCAAACGCCGTTCCCCAGCCCAAGTCTTTGCACACACAGAAGCCAGCACACGCACCTTGCACTGCGTCCGGTAGGGGACGGGTGTAATGCGGCCCACTCGCACCCCAGAAAGAGAACCTTCCTGAAGACCACAGGTTACAGACGGGAGGTGACTGAAGAGCGAGTTGACGGCGCGAGGCGTTGGCCGGGTTGCTGGACGTGGAGAGGCGGGTGCAGCCGGCTGGGGGCAGAGCCTGTCACGCGTGCGGCCGCTTCGTCGCTCTTACTTACCTGAGGGAAACGGCGGAGGCCAGACGGAGCGTTTCCAGTGAGCTGGCCGACAGCAGGGCTGGCTTCCGCCCAGGCCGCCTCTCACGGCAGCAAATGTCCTTCCCCCGCCGTCACTTAGGTCTGGGATGACACACTTGCAATGCGTTCTCCGCGGGAGGCAGACTTTGCTCCCAATTCTAAACCTTCATTTCGATAAGAACTATCTAAATGCAATACGCTCTCCTGGACGATTCGTGCAATGGGAGAAGGAGATTAGGGAAACGCTGGAGAAACTGGAATAAAGTCTGGATTTTAGGTCATCACAATGCACAGACGTCGGTTTCACAATTTTTCTAAATGTACCAGAGTAATATACGACGTTAACGAAGGAAACCGGGCCACATGCACATGGAGCTCTCTGTGCTTTTCCTCCAACGCTTTTGTAAATCTAAAATAATTCAAAAATATTATGTTTTAAAACTCTATGATATCCTTGTTGATAAGCATAGTATTTACTATTCCACACAAAACTGATTTTACTCCTGCTGCCCTTGAAATGCACATAAAATATATGAAATCTCCTATTAGAGAAATGAACTCTAACCTCTCTTAGAAGAACAGATATTTATAAAGGCATCTGGATACTCTATAATCTCAGTATAAATCGAGTCAGATAAAAGAGGATTCATAAAACAGGATAAAAGGCTAAGATATTCATACAGCTTTAGAAAGGATAACAAATTCAATTAACCAGGCTTATGAATTTCACACTTCTGTAAGAAAGTAGCTTTTATAAGAGCAACTAAAACTTCTTTTCACTTTGACATGTTAAAAAGAGCAAATTATTAGTACTGAATAAACATGCAAACATAACACTGAGCCTTCACTGATTCACTAAATCTACAGGGGTCTTCTGAGCATAAGTCCGTGGCTAGAGCCACTGAAATAACAAACTTGGTGAGTAAAAATAAACAAGTAAATTTCAAAAATAATATAAAAATTGGATACAGAAAAGTCAGGATTTATATTATGAATTTGCCTTTTAATTCTCCACCTAGAAGAAGTCCAGTTCTATCTAAAGACGGGGGATCAGTGGGGGGTGATGCATTAAGACCTAATGAAGTGACGATCAGGGAGCAAGGACAGAAGAGTGACGGCCTTGACAGATGCGTCCGCCGCCACATCTTCCCAGCAAGTTCCCGTGGAAGGCGGGTACCATCCAGCCGCTGTCGGCCAGGGGACTGATCACGCCAGGTAACTCGCCTACCTGTAGATGGTGCCCGGGAAGGGCAGGCACCCGACGGCCTCCCTCAGTCGTACGTTCCAACATACAGCTGACGTTTTCCCTTAGTTTCCAAATTCCTATGCGATTCCAAGCAGGAAAAACGGGGTACTAGTGTGGGAGCGTTTCCAGCAACCTCCTCTCTGTGGTACAGCGTGAGCCGGAGAGGGGTGTCCTCCAGGTGAATGAATTAAACAGCGCTTCTGAGACCTTGCCCCGATGGTGACAAACAGCCTCCTCCATGAGACCCAGCTCCACTCATCCCGTGACCCCCAAGGTCCCTTCTGAAATCGCCAATTCACTCTACCTGACACCCCGCACTCCCAACGTGACACGCAAGTTCACGGAAGACGCAGAAAGCGCTTACAGCGGGGTTAACTGTGTCTGTCTGCACGGAGATTTGGGTTAGAACAGGAGTGTGTTGAGACTACAAGATTCTCTGTGACGTCTAACATGGCATTAGCGTTACGTTAATAGAAGTCAACAGTGAGAGCCCAACGCATGAAGCTCGTGAGGCAAATATTACCTGTAAACTACTTTTTCTTATGCTTGATAATATTCATGTGAGCTTATTTCAGTTTCTTTTCAGCTGAAAATAATGAGAAAACAATAAATGACCCTTGACACCTTTAGCATCTTTGCAAAGGCTCAAAATCCTCATCTATAAAGTAGGAAAGAGAAGGAGAAGGAGAAGGAGAAGGAGAAGGAGAGGAGGAGGAGGAGGAGGAGGAGAAGGAGAAAGAGAGGAGGAGGAGGAGGAGGAGGAGGAGGAGAAGAGGAGGAGAAGGAGAAGGAGAGGAGGAGGAGGAGGAGGAGGAGGAGGAGAAGGAGAGGAAGAGAAGGAGAAGGAGAAGGAGAGGAGGAGAAGGAGAAGGAGAGGAGGAGGAGGAGGAGGAGGAGGAGGAGAAGGAGAAAGAGAAGGAGAAGGAGAGGAGGAGGAGGAGGAGGAGGAGAAGGAGAAGGAGAAGGAGAGGAGGAGGAGGAGGAGGAGGAGGAGGAGGAGGAGGAAGACCGATTTGGGGGTTCACGATGACTACAAAGTACAGCGTTTGGCCCCAAGCAGGGGCTCCGAGGTGAGCCGACGTGGTCGGCAATGACAACCGTTTCACGCTGCGTCTCCACCAGCGTCACTCTGCCGGCCGGCCCGCGTGCCGTGTCCCCAAGCAGAGGAGGCACCCGCGCTGGACGGCCCACGCGGCACCAGCGCTGTGCGAGCCGACGCGTGGGCGAGGGCGGTGGACTCGCAGCGGCGACGTGCTCTTCGAAGCCCGGAGGGCCGCGGGTCACGGCCACCGCGGGTCACGGCCACTGCAGGTCACGGCCACCGCGCGCCACGACGTCGTGGCAGCTTCGTGCGGCCGGGTGTGGCGCCCCTGGCGCGCTCTCCGCACACGCAGACGCTCCCCGTTGGACCCGCCGGTCCGCGGAAGCCGGCTCCGCACCCCCTCTCACGTTAAATCCGGGGCGACGGTGCCGAGCGAGTGTGTTTTGTTCAAGCTCGTGAGGGATCCCGGCGTGCACCGTGCGAACTTGGGCCTTTCAATTCCAGGACCGTTTCTCGCTGGGTTTCTTTGTTGGGAGAGTCTGTTTGCGTATAATTAAATGTGGCTTTCTTAAACCTTTGCAGTTGGTAGCTTAACGTATTTTTGTTTTACTTCGAGTACAAAGGCTGCGTTATGCTTTCGTTGGCACCGACGCTGGTCAGCGTGCCAGCCGCACAGCTTCGTCCTCTGCAGTCTGTCAGTAATTAGTGCCTTGGGCTCAACAGGTGGAGCTAGATAAGGTTCTGGCAAATCAAACAGGTAACGTGGTTATTTCTTCTGTCAAATCATAATTAGAAGCAGAGTCTGCGTAAAACGAGACTTGCATTTTCCTGTTTTAAAAAGGGCTCAACATCCCGTACAAATTATTTTCCAAACCAGAGACCCGCTCACGAGGAAGCGGGGCGGCTCCTCCTCGGCGGCGTCAGCGGCTCTGTGGGGCGGCTCCGCCACCCAGACGCACGAGCGCGGCTCCCGCGGCCGGGCCGGTCGCCCTTCTGTGACGCGGATGCACCCCGCAAGGCCGGCCACAGCCGCCACGGAGACTTAGTGTCGTTACCCGTCCCTCAGGGGCGTGAGGAAGCTCACACCATGTTACTTAATAGTGTGTCTGTCTCTGTGTGTGTCTGCACATGTCCGTGTCTATGTGTCTGTCTGTTGTCTGTGTCTGCGTGTCTGTGTCTGTGTGTCTGTCTGTTGTCTGTGTCTGTGTGTCTGTCTGTTGTCCGTGTCTGTGTGTCTGTTGTCTGTGTCTGCGTGTCTGCGTGTGTGTCTGTGTGTCCGTGTCTGCGCACGTCCGCATCTGCACGTGTGCACGCGCGTGTCCGGCGCCCTCGTCCCTGGTCACAGAGGAAAGGCCAGCGCGTCACCATGAGGAAGCAGCAGAGACGCCGAGCCCACGGTCAGGCCGCCCTCCTGGGTCCCGCGTCCAGCCGGCGCGAGCGGGCGCTGCCCCGCGGTGGCCTGGCAGGGGCCGAGCGGCTCGTGCGCACGACGCTGTCTCTGCGCTTCTCCCTGGGGACAGCGGCTTGCGCAGGACAGTCACCCTCACGTGCCACCATGCCCGCAGGAACCAACCCGGCTCCGCGCCACCCCTGGTCCCGAGGAGACGCCGCGGTCACCTTCCTGCCGCGGTCACCTTCCTGCAGGCCAAGCACGTCTGCTGTTCTAGTTTGAGTTTCAGGGCACTAAAATCAAGACCCGCCAGGAGAGGAAGCTCTTGTGCTGTTCTCGGATCTCAAGCAAAGTCAGTGCAATAACGATAATCGTTTCCTGCGCCCGTGCGGCGACCACCTGAAGAAAAATCGGAGCAAACCGAAAGCGACCGCTGCGCTTCTGACCTCCGGCCACTGGCCCAGCTCCACGCCGCACGGGCCACGCATCCGGCGAACGCTCTGTCACTACGTGGTCGCCCTTCACGTTCTCCTCGATCTCCTAAAATACGGAGGGTGGTGCCATTGTCCCCCTTCGAGAGACGAGGACGATGGACCCACAGACACTGAGACGCCCTCGAAACCCCAGCCCAGGTCAGAAGCCGGAAGCTCGGTGGCCTGTTTCCGGCCTCACGTGTGTTCTGCGGAGATGAGTGTGTAGGTTCCAGGGCTCGGTGTCTTTGCGAGGCTCGAACACGCCCCTCCAATTTGGCCATAAGAATGAAGACAAAACTTTACAGACAGTTGGTAAGAAACAGCAAGCAAAGACCCGATTCAACGGACCAATAGAACCCTTTCCCGTTCAAGGTCACACGACAGGACAGTCGCCGGGGTCAATGGCTCTCACTACCCAGAGATGAGGGCCTTAGCTGCCTCCCATCGGGGGTACAGCATGTGTTGGCCCTCCCCTCATAAAGCCCAAAGCACTGAAATGCTTGGGGTGAAACCACACAGAAACATCCGTCTTGTCAGGGTGTCAACTCTCTTCGAATTTCTAAGTAAACCACACCATTACAATTAAAATTCTAACAGGCTATCTTTTAACGTAATAAAATTCTTTAAATTTTAACTGAAAAAATAATTTGTGAAAATAGCTACAAAACTTTGGAGAACAAGAAAAGAAGAAGGACAATTTAGTACAGAGTATTAAACACATTGCACATGCGCCCTGAATTAAAACAGTGCAAGACTAGCTCGGGAGGTAGGTAGATGAATAGAAGAGAACAGAAAATTCTATAAAGAGGCTAAGGCAGCCATTCTTAGAGTGTGGTCCCAGGGTCCGCTGTGCCCTGCTTTGTCCCAAGCACATGGCCGAGTGGGACCACACTTCTTTGACATTCTTCAAAACAACAACAACAAAAATGAGACGTCACAACAGACTGACGGAACAAGCAGGTCTGAGGACCCGGCCAGTCTCCTGTGAGGCCAGACACCGAGGGGTTTGCAAAACGCAGTGGAGCGAAGCGCCATCTCTCACTGGTTTTCATCTTCTTTGTAGGCAAATGAGGTTGTTTTTTTTTTTCCATAAAAATATACATGTTGCCTTATTATCTTTAATGAAATAATAAACACTTCTTAGTTTTAATGCCTCATATAATAAATACCAATAAACATAACTCACATAAACAAAAGCTCTTTGAGACCCTCAAGAAAACGTCAGGGTGAGAAACCGTGCAGCATCAGCTTGAGAACTACTGGCCTAGTAACGCGTCGAAGCTGCATGCATGACGAAGGCAACGTTTCGAACGAGTGGGCAAAGACGACGTGTTTCATCGCGCTGCAGCAGGAAGCCCGTCATCTGCGGGGAACGCGTCTCCGTGCCTCGGTGGCGGTGAACCTCTTTCTGAAAGGGCTCGTCTCGGCCTGAGGTGTCCTGGCTGAACGGACGCCGGGCAGTTAATAGTCACACGCGTGTGTGTCCCCACCATACACCTCCGTTTCCACGACGGGCCCAATCCCCATCTGCAGCTTGTTAACGTCAAATTAGAACAGGTATCACCGTAGCTTGCAAAATGTGGTGTTTCTCCAACCCGTTCTCTTCCCACTCGAGAAGAGCGAGGCTCACGGAGGGGAACAGGCTCTGAGAGGAGGCTGCTGGTGGCGAGGGCAAAGGTGACCCAAACCTCCCGCGTTCCCTCTACTAGGCCCTTACGTGTTTCGTAAAATAAATGCACCCACGCGATCTGTTTTTGCATTTGGTAATGGATTAAAAAACTAGAGAAGCATTGTGTGTTAATGATAAACCTTTCTGCCTTACATTTCTCAAAAATGCAGTAAGAAAGCGTGGTACACGTCTCCTGGAAAAAGTGTTTACTACGTATTGAATATGCAAACCGAAATTGCTGTTAAACATATAATTTACTACAGCGCTTGCAAACAAATTACTCTTATTTTATGAAAATGCTTGAATTTGTTTTTTTACTTAAGACACTGTTTCACTTGGGAAAGGTTTTTACAATAATCTAAATCTTTCCCTCAACAATAAAACTTTATAGCCTATCAAAAAGATAATTTCCCGAGTCTCGATTCACAGGGTAGGTAGTGCTAGAAAATGTGGCAAACCAATATAAATATGCACAAACAGATATGTAAGAGTAACTGGTCCCCAGTTCACGTACGTCGTGTATCAGACAGTAATGGTTTCATATTTTCTTGGCCCCCAGGAGTAACATTTTTCTAAAATTATGCATGTCAGAAATGAATACAAACATCAGGCGATGTCCATAAGGAAAAAATTTCAAAAAATAATAAAATGTAGGGACTTTTTAGCTATTTGTATTCAAACGTTTAAGTAAAGTCATCGCCTTAATTAGAGGGGTCGTCACAGCAAGGTCTGATTTTCAGACGGATGCGGTTTAAAATGACGCACAGCTCAGCCGTGTGGGACAGAGCAAGGCGACCCTTCTTTTTATGGAAAACATAATTAGCCATGTAATCAAAGCCTAAATAGAAAGAGAACATATTGAATTTAGTTGCTTTTTTTCTTTTGGGCAACATTATTTCTATTTGCCGTTTAGTGGCATCGTAAGTGCCGACTTCACCATACTGAAACGGCCGGTTACAACATCTTAATATATGACTTGCTGGTGAAAAGGCTGAACAGAATTTAGGGCACGGCATGCTCCTGTCGATTGGTTTTGTTGTTCTTTGGACATGAGTTTTTGTTTTTTATTTGTTTTCGGTAAAGATCCGTTTGAGGAGGATTGCAAAAGAAGTTGCTAAGCCACAGGTTGGAGTCAGCCCGGCACCGCTGGGTGGCAGAAAACGGTCACTGGGCTGAGCGCAGTCTGCCGCTCCTGCAGCCGGCCATCTCCCCCCTCGGCTCCCGACAGGGCACTTAGCAGAAGTCATGGAAAATCCAGAAAGGGAGCAGAGGTCAGGGGCAGAGTCGAGACTCTGCTTCGTCACACTTGTTCCACTGACTCTAACATACTCGGCCTCCACTGTTACTGATATTCTGCTCGGGGTCACTGAGTCTTCCATTCGCGGTCAAGCTTGCGTGGAAATCTGCCGCAAGGAAGCGTTAATTGGGTTCTTGCTGCACTTAGTCAGCTGTACCTGAAATATCTTTGACGCAAAGATCACTGACTCACATTTTTAGGAGAAATGATTGAAGAGTAACCTTTAAAAAAAAAACCTGATGAATACAAATGGATTTTAATGGGGGCCAATTATCGTCCCTTGTAGGCTGCTGCATTAATATTAATGAGTTAGACACACGCGTTTATGCAAGACGAAGACTCTTGCGTGTACCGCAGGGCTTTGGCTGCCCCAGAAACCTGCTTTGTCGCACCTCACCGGTCACCAATAACGGGGGACGTGAGGAGAAGCGCCAGCTTCCGCTGGTCGCTACACCCATTCTTATGCTTCCCGTCTCTTCAGGGGACGCTGTTTCCCATGGGGAAAAGGAGATTCAAACCCGTGCACATTCTGCTTTGGGGCAGGCGCATCCCGCATGGATGATGCGCGTGCAGGAGGCTGGCTCCGCCCCCGCGGGCCCCGCATCTGTGGACCGGTGCGTGCCCGGCTCCGGTCCTCGGCCACGCACATCTGAGCGTGGTCTATCTAGGCCCTTCCTCGGCGCGCTGAGATCATCGGAGTCTGGCTAGTGATTGACCTGTTTGGATCGCTCGTGAGTGGCATGTGTTGAAAGATCGTGCAGCCTCTACCACTCACTCCGGAGCGCTGGCCGGGTGATTGGCCTGTGGCCAGACCACTATGGGGACCCCTGGGGCGCTGTTTTCCTTTGGACGACTTCACTTCGCTCTTGCCGCAACCTGCATTATAAATGAAGCGCTGGGCTGAGGACAAAGGTTTGCTATCGCCTGCTTGTCAGTCCCGGGGGCGAGGGGCGGGGGGCATGAGTCACCCGGCCCCTCTGGCCTCGTCTGTGCGCCCCCGCGACCCGAGCACACGCCACTAAAACCCAGCGCAGCCCTTCCCCAGGGGCGAAGGATCAATGCCGTGTGAAAGGCAGACGAGCTGACCTCTGCCACCCACGGCCGCGGCGCAACCCTCACCGTGAAGCCGCCTCCGTGCAGCAGGGTCGCGGACGGACCTCAGGTTTCTGCCCAGAGGCCACGCCCTCGCTCCCCGGAGGCCACGCCCTCGCTCTCCGGAGGCCACGCCCTCGCTCCCCCGGAGGCCACGCCCTCGCTCCCCGGAGGCCACGCCCCCTCGCTCCCCAGGGTCACGCCCCTCGCTCCCCAGGGCCACGCCCCCTCGCTCGGTAGGAAGCCTGCGCCGGAGCTTGCTGTCCCTGTCACAGCAGCAGACGTCAGTCGGAACCGAGTTAAATTCGGCTTGGAGAAGCCAGCGGCCAGCCCGCAAGCACGGCCGCGCCCAGACACGGCAGAGGAGCAGAGCCCCGGGCCGTGCGTGCCAGGGTGGCCCCGAGCAGAAGGCTAGAGGCCGGCCACGACCTGGGGCTCACTGACCGTGCACGCGGGGGCCGGGGAGAGCCGCTTTCAGTGCGGGTAAACGGAATCCGGTTCAAGCCGCTTCGGACCGACAAGCATGATCAGACAACCTGACTAAGTGTTTCTCAAAACAGAGCCAACGACGTCTTGGTAAAAACATAAATGACACCATATCGTTTCTAATGCCATTGTATATTGACTGATTACCAGGGTGACACGGAGCTGAACTCGAACTTCTGCATGACCTCGAATTTACAGACTGAAAGACAGTAGTTAAAAAAAATAAAAGGAGATTGGTTAAAAACTACCAGGGCTCCAAGCAAGCTGGGGCTGTGTCTCGTGAGCACCTCGTTTATTTCCTCTGCGGGGAAATAATGCAAATTATATATTATTTTAAAAAAAAAAAAAGTCTTTCCAGCTTAAAGAAATATGCAATAGAAATTTTTGAACCAAAAAGTTTTAACACACCAACAATATGATTTTGAATAAAACTGATATTTTAAGACCTTTTGAGAAAATAATCCGTAAGCCACTTGAGAGTACAAGCGCAGACCCTGCCGATCAGCAATGAGACGGCGGAGAGGAGGCCTCCCTGCCGCCCGCGGGCAGGACGGGCTTTGCTCTCAGAGGACACGGCGATGACCGGACCACTGAACAGAGGCCACCTCCCCGCACCCCGCAGCTGAGGGCAGAGGGCACTGAGGGCCACCCCGTGCCGGGGCCGAGGGCCGGACTGCGAGTCCGATGTCATCACGCGTTTGGGGCACGAGAAGGCGCTTCTGTGGCTCCAGTGGGGGTGCATGTCCCCCTGTTAGAGCGGACCCAGGCAGCTCGTCGTCACAGAGGTTGTCACGTCACATGAGACTCGGCCAAACGGACTGAAGTTCGGGAAAGAGACGGCGCTCGCAGGGGCTCCGAGAACAGCCCAGAACCCGGGCAGAGACGGGCTCACAGACACACGCGCCGCCAGGGGCGCCGGGAGGAGTAGCTTGGGGAATGTCCAGGTTCAAAGCTGAGCTGCGGCTGTGCTGGAATCGAGTCCTGGGAGGCGCCAGGCCCCGACACGGGAGCGACGGAGCCTGGCTGAGGCCGCGTCCTCTTAGGCTCCACGTGGACCGCGTGTCGGGACTGGACCACGGTTCGCCGCTGACTCTCCCTTCCTCATGCGCTCGCGGCTGGACCATGTGCACTACGAGGCCACGGGCTAGGGCGAGGCCACTGGCTGGGGCGAGGCCACTGGCTGGGGCGAGGCCACCGGCTGGGATGAGGCCACGGGCTGGGTGCTGGTCCATGAAGGGACGTGAGGCCAGGCAGCCGCCCGCCTTCCGGGCCAGGCCCACAGAACCCTCCGCACTGTCCCACAGCCTCTCTCTCCTCCCGCTCCGGCTGGCCGAGTGCAGAGGCCCCCAAGAAGGACGAGGCCGCAAGACAGACCGCACGGGGTCCCACCCCGGTGCCGCTGCACTCTGCAGGTCCGGACGCAGACCCGGACGCAGACCCGGCCACACCGGGCCGCGATTACAGCGGCCTCCACGATTTCAAGAAAAGGGTTCGGTTCCATAATTCAAATGTGGTTTATAAAACTGTAACATTTAAATAGATTCAAATGAACAGAAATAATAGACATTGGAGCCGAAATCAACAAAATAGAAAATGGAAACAGCAGAGAAAATTCACGAAACTCCTCCCTTGTCCCCACGAACTCGCAGGCCAGGGTTGGGGACCCCAGCTGCCCGCCCGGAGCTGAATGGCCTCCACACGGAAGCATCCATTTCACTGTCTCACTCTTCTCAACCTGAGAAGACAGCCAACCCTCTGTCTAACCCTTTGTCTAACCCTTTGTCTAACCCTTTGTCTAATCCTTTGTTTAATTCCGCAGACAAGACTCCACCCTCCTTATCCTTGGCTTTGCCGTGAATAAGGACATAACTAATAACAGACACTTCAGCCAACCGAAAGCATTATTCGAGGTTTTCTAAAACAGACATTTTAGATACACTCCTCCAATAACAAATGATCCGAGAAAGGCCTGTTCTGCAACCTTTTTTTGTTCAAAGTCGGCAAGTCGCCACCCCCACCGACGACTCAATTATTGCCAGAAGTGTTTCATCCACTGCAAACTGCATCGGGCAGAAATTTGGCTCTCAAAATTTGAGACCAGATGCAAGTTTCAAAGAATTTTTTTCTCTGAGGGTGCATTAACTATCTTCTCGTTTGAGAGTTTAAATGAATTCGAGTTTCCCATCCTTCAGGCTTACAATCAGAACAATTTCCTCAAGCAGCCATTTTGAAACTCTGTTAATTTGATATTTACCAGTGTATTTCATAAACAGAATGATCACAGCCAGTATCTTTTTTTAAAAAAAAATCCTTATTATGTTCTGGAACCAGCGAAAAACGTATCCCTGACTCACAACGATCATCACCATTGAACTAGGGTTTCGGCTCTGGTTACTGTAGTTGTAAGACGTGGCCATTTTCTTTCTGACGTGTCTGTTTCTCGCTGATGTCTTACTCCTCTCACTCACTCCACACTTGCAGAAACCACCGGAAGCATCAAAGATGGAGGAAACCAGGAGCTATGGAGAGGAACGAATAAACCCTGACCCATCGCAACATCACGGGCAAGGGTGGCTGGAAGGAATACTACAAACAGTTACAGGTGCACTTGCTTTATGATTAGTTTCATAAGATGGGACCACTTTCTGCCTGAACTGCCACCAAAGCAATCTCACTCCAGGGACTCACCCCACGGTCTTCCTACAGATGTGGTTTCTTTGTGTCGGTCTTTGAAAGGCCTGAAGCCACACGAGGGCAGAGAGAGGGTGGCCGCGTGGAGAATGCCAGCTCCCAGCCTCTTCCCGGCGAGTCGCGGATCGGCCCCAGGCAAAGGCAAACCCATCCACATCCTCGTCTCTCCACCAAAGACAGGACTCGCTCTAAAACCGTTTGTCTTCCACGAGAAAGTCTACGCTGGGAAACGTAACTCAAGAGGAAACTAAGGAAGCCCTCAGCTGAGGAGAGAGAGCAGGAGGCTCGTTTTCCTGCGTCTTCATCCACCCCCGTTCTGCAAGGCAGCAAATCGCTTCGCACCTCACTTAAAGTTCTGGGACAGGCGCACCCGAGTTTGTCTGTCCCCAGCCTCGGACCACGAAGCGGCTGCGGCCCCGGGAGGCAGGGCTGGTTTGTACACTGGCGTCAACTCTCCCCGCTCACAAAGCGTCAGAGATGCGTTGTCCTGTGCCGCCGTCACCGTAAAACGTCACCGCACACGCTTTAGGCATGCCACCTGCAAAGCAGGAGTGTTTTTTTTTTCTTCCCAGAAATACAGACAGCGCCCAACATGCTTTAAAGGACCTCTTTATTCAGTCTCTTCCTCCTCATCCAGGACCTGTCATTTCTCCGGAACGCGGGTGATGAGCGTGTGAACCTCTCTCCCGCACGTAAGGTGCCGGGCGGGGGCTGGCGGAAGCCGTTTCCTGAGACTTCATCACCAAGCTCTGTGGGCTCCTCAGACATCCCGCCAGGCGTGAAAACACGTCCGGACTTGTTCAGAACGTGACGACATGGCCTCACTTCTACGTCCAGGCAGCTTGGGTCCCCTCGAAACCATCATCAACAGAATCGTGTGAACTCCGCACAGCGATCCGGGCCCCGCCCCCATTTGAAGCCGCGTGTCCTGTCCCTTTGGCAGTGTTTGGGCATCACCCACGTCCAGAGAGACGGACGGCTCCTCACCTTTCCTCTCCTGGACCATGACGGCGTGAATGACCGTGAGTGATGGGTGCCCTGTCTGCAGTGTGGACAATTGATTTGACCCGCCTGCCTCCAAAGCGCTAATGGACACTGTGGCCGAATCCCCCGAGATACAGACCATGTCCGAGTGAACCGAGGCAGGTTAAAGAACAGAGACTTTCCACTGTGGCCTCTGGCACCAACACCGGTTCAGGGGAGAGACCGAAAATGACCGATACCCATGTCTCCTGTTGAAAGTGTGGCCCTCAGTGAATCTGACTTGGTCACTTTTCCCCCTGCCAGGCACGGTTTTACAAACCTTGAAAAGGTCGTTTTCTTCAAGTGCAGAATTGCATGCACAGCTCTGTCTTCTGGTTATTTTTCCTTAATTTATCCTCATCTATTCGGCCTCCTGATGACTCAGGCTGCACACAAGTCTTTTGGATTTTGATACTGAGTTTCTCATTCTGGTTATATTGTAGCGTTTTCGAGCCCAGCAGGGCTACAATGTAGCTTGAGTTTCACCCCCCAGGGTTCGCCCAGATGGCCCGC
>CM053516.1:931402-954359 GCA_028627145.1 Eidolon dupreanum | reverse complement strand
ACTGCAGCCTCACTGTCTGCGACCCACGTTTCAAAAGAATACACTAAAACCCGTGGCACGATCACGTAGTTGTCGTTTTTCGTCTTAGGCAGGAGGTGACAGCTATTCACCCTTATTTGTTTATGTTTTAATTATTTTCAGTTTCTTGAAAGCAATCATTACTATAAATCTGATAAAAATTCAAACGTGTTTAAAGTGCTTGCATTTTCAGATTTAATACTAGGGAAGTGAGCCTAAACCAGTCGCTGAATTTCTCCTGCTTTAATTCTCTTATAATTCTCCTTGTAAGGATGTACTTTTAAATATATTTCAGGGAATTTTGTTTTTAAAAATAACTAAAAGTATTTCAACATAGACATACTTTCTTAAAAAGACATACTTTCTAACTTAAGATTATATTGTTTTCCTTGAGTTTAAGAAAAATAATCTCATTATAAAAGCTTAAGAGTTATATTGTTTTTATTCATTAAAAAATCTGTGTGTTAGTAAAAGTAAATGCCACTAAAATCTTCTTTTTTGAATTTTCTGAATGTAAACTTTCGAGATTTTTTTCTCCAATATTTTCATGCTTAGAATATTTTTTACTTGCAAAGTAAAGATTTTTTTCCCCAAGGTCAAGCTATTGACCAAAACATAGTATTCAATTATCTGTGGCACTAGAACATGGTTTCTTTTGAATTAACTCCTGAAGGGTTAAGAACTTTCTCTCCCACCCCCACCGAAGAAAAATGCTACTCAAAACTTTCACAAATTGTCCCGCGTATAAATATGACCTTTAAGATAAGATGAGCAGTAGAACAATGGAAGTTACATAAGGTCCCCAGGTTTTCAATCGATATATTGAAGCCATCGGATGTTTACACTCCACTTTTCACTTCAGGGAGACCCAGGAGAGAATCCTTATCTACTGTCTGGGGGCACAGACGAAACAACGGGGTTTTAGCTCCTGGGCAGCAATTAAAGAGTAATGGGGAGACTTTCATGCAGCTACAAACCTTCTGGGACTACTTGCTTTTAATGGACAGTAACAGTTTTGAAAACCCATCTTTACAGGTCTCATACAGGGGTCATTTATATTTTGAAAGCTTGAGTTTTGATTCACAGTGTTCAGACATGATCACTCGTTCATTCAGTCAGCAAATATTTTTTTATGTCTGATGGCCCAGGCACAGAACATACAGAAAGAAAAATTACAGACCTGGCCTCACTGAGCCTACAGGTAAGAGATGGCCCCCACATGGCCCGGGGCAGGGCCCCACAGTGCCACCGGGGGACGGGCGGGGGCCCTGGGGCACGCCCTCGGTGCCGCCCCGCGGCTCTGTTTCAAGCACTCGGCAGTCGCCTTGTTGCGCTGTGGTCGCAGAGGCTCGGACACAGCGCCCGGAGCACCAGTGAGGGCGCAGCGCCTGCCCCGCGGGGGCGCGTTCGTTTCGCCCGTTGGTTGTTCTCGTCCGTCGGGGCGACCGCACCCTGCTTCCGGGACGGCGGCCCACGACGCGGAACGCGGGCGTTACCAGCCACGGACAAAGTGGCACTCGCTGCTGGGCGGAACCCAAGTCGTCCCCGCCTGTCGCCCAGCGAGCTTGAGCTGACCTCGCAGGAGGCCCAAAGGGCGTCCACCCCAGTCGGTATCAGGACCAGGTGCTTCCTCTGCCCCCTCGTAACCCCTCAGCCAGACCAGTTGGATTTGTTTCCCGAAAACGTCCAGGCTATGGACTTGAGAACTGAAAGTAGTATTGATGCATAGTAGTCAGTTAAACGAATAAGAATTAACTGCACAATCCTTTTTAAAAGAGAAAAATATGAAATGTCTACAGTTTTTACTGCTACAGGATTTCAATTTAAAAATTCATTTGTTGTAAGTCCTTTACCAAATCTGAGCTTCCTAAATCAAAGAAATTGCACAATGGTTTTGCCAAACGCCTCGAAATTTACCTTGAGTGTCTCATTATGTTGAAATACGTTTTTTTTATCCCTGAGACGACAGCATTCTTCACGTGACATTTGTCTGTCTGAAGGCTCAGCATTATAATCTCCCACGGTATTGAGGTGGTCTCCGTCTTCACTCCGCATCCGCACATTTATTCAACAAAGATTTGCTAAATACCAGTGATGCACAAGGCCGTTTGCAAATATATAGATGCTGCTCAAAGATGCTGAAATAAATAAAGCTCAGAGGACGAGCGAGGCGGGGGGCCCGGCCCCTCCCGCAGCAGCACAGCCGGCGGCAGAGCAGACACATGTGGCTTTTGAGGACACGGCGCCTCGTAACACTGGGAGAGGCGACCCTAAGCCGCGACAGCGCCACCATTTCTATATCTAAGGTGGGCGGGGCCGTGGAGGCCACCTCCAGTGTCCAGCGCACCAGGGGCCACCAACGATCCCGTCATCAACCGACCCGTCCATGTACTCAGGCCGACAAGTGGCTGTTTCTCGTCCCTACCTTATATTTCTCCGGCTTTCATATTTACCTCTCTTGAATGCTCAAGACCCCAAACTTAATATGTTCAATGTATGTTCTTTCAATCCGTACTTAAAATTGGGGGTGAATAAACGAATTGCTGAATTATAACAGTATCTATGTGAAAATGTGTGTGCACGACATACATACACTTCTTGTCAATCGATACGATCTCCTTGTTATTTGAAGAACAGCGCACATGTTTATTTCAGAAATGAAGCTTAGGGCGGTCTTGATTCTTTATACGTAAAATGAAAGTGTAGTGTGTCCTCCACATTTTACTATTTCTGGGAGCTCTGCATTCCATAAGAGTTGTGAGGACCTACACTTTCTCTAAAAACGTGGAATAATCTGACTTGAAAAAAGTATGAAACCAAAACAACCAACTTCTCCATCATTAGCTGGTTCCATCATAGGCTCTTTGATGTCACACCACGCTTCTCAACAGTTTCCCTATTGACATTACCAGCTTCGTGAACCTCATTCCTCTGATTTATGCCTCTTCAATTTATTTTAGGTTCTGTCAATATTAAATCATTTGTCTCTTGTGAGCAGCTTCAATAATGTTTACATGCAAAATTGTCTTAAGCCTCATCTAGCAGGCAAAACTCCCTGTGATGACTTGTAATGCCATCCTTCCTAACAGAAAAAACTAATAATTAATAAGTATTGTATTGAAGCATTCAATCTAAAATACTTCAGCAAATAACCTCTGGCTACGCTGCAGCATCTGCCTTTAATTAACCTCCAATGTACCTGTTCTTAAGAAAAAAAAATGGGGGTCCACGGATGAATTGCGATGTTTGGAACTTCTGCCTAGATGTCCAAAGGACATTCTCAACAAAATTTGCTGACCATTCATACCAAAACGTCCACTTGGGGCTATTCCCCACTGAGTCCAACTGTAGCTCCTGGTCTGTCCGTATACAACAAGCATAAGGCTGAGAGATGAAGAGACGACTCAGGAGAGCCAGCGAGGGCCGCCAGGCCCCTAAAAGCAGTGCAGTGCAGAGTTTCCCGTGTCGTCTCCCCGCAACCCCACTTCTCCCAGACGCGCCGAGGAGCCGGCGGCCCAGATTGCGACGCAGCGGCTGCCAGGGATGAGGAGGGGTGGAGGAGGGCAGAAGTGAGTGTGGCTACGAAATGACAACGTGACAGATCCCCGCAGTGAAGAAAACGTGATGTATTTTACTTAGAACCCACGCTACTCCCAGCCCCGGAACAGTCACGTCGCTCTCTGTGTTCAAAACGCCCCTGTGAGGGGAAGAGCGAGACATCTGTCACAGAGACCAGCAAACTGAAGCCCACAGACCAGGAGTCAGCGGCCTCTCAGAAGAAATTCGAGATGGCAAATGTGAAGTAAAAGTACAAAAAAATTCCACTGAACTAATATTCAGAATAGGATGAAAATATTTTTAAACGGAATAGTAAGAGGCAACCATTTTAACAAACCCGAAAGAGATGAAGGGTGTCAGCGGACAGGTCACCGCTAGGGGTCTGTAACGTGTGACCGGGCCATGAGTGGCGGGCGAGCAGAGGGCCACATGCAAGCTCTCGACCTGCCGTCTCGCCCCTTCGTGAGTGTTATCTCGGCTGACATATGTTCTGCTCTTTTATTTTAGGTATTTATAAGCACCAGACGTGCGTGTCAGTCAACAAAGCACTCGAGGTGAGAAGAAAGTGCGTCTCAAATCCTTTCATCCACTTGGAAATTGTAAAATAATCTACATTAATCATTTGCTCCACTCCAAATGTAGTATGTGTCCAAGGAGACTCGTTGAAGCGTTTATGGCCTTTGGACATATGGCTCGTTTTCAATATCTCCCTGATTATTTTCAACACAAGCATAAATAGGAGAGTACGGGAAGTTTATTCTACCAGATTTCAAAACAGATGTCAATTATATTGAAGGGTTCCATAAGGGATACTGAGTTTGTTATTGACATTGTAACCGAGACAGCCAACTACTGTAATCAGCCATTGATCTCGGCGGCACGCAGATTTGTAGTCAACCAAAGAGGACTTGAATTTCATTCATAAAGTGCATGGAAACAGCGGTAGTAATCTGCCCCTGTAAAAAATTACACGTGAACTGTAATCATAAGTAACGATCGTGGTAATGAATTACTAAAGCTGTCATTTAGAGAGAGAAGTTGGATGATCAAGAGAAAGAATAAAAAATATATGTTTTCTATCACTCTAGTTACTCAGAAGATTTAAAAAAAAAAAGTCTGCTTTCAAGAAACACACCGCTGTCTCTGAATCTAGTCTTTAAAAATAAGCAAATTCCACCTGAACGAGACTTTTAAGTACACAGATCCTGAGAAAATGGCCACTGGGGTATAATGATTATGTTTTTATAATCATTATAAAGTGATTGGGGTGAGACAAGTGTATATTGGGTGCAGTCCCTACACAGGTGAGAGCCACCAGCCTTTACCCAGCAAATCGAGCTCGGAAGTCACTCTCTCTCTCTGTCTCACGGTCACACACATCCGGTCACTTGCAGCGTCTAAACCCTGCGTCTCCCGTGTCCCCTCTGCCTGTGGGCTTTTGCAAGCTGTGAAAGCCGATGACGTGACTCTTCTCACTCGGCTGGCACAGCACTCCCGTGTCTCCTCGCGCTGTGCATCACGAAGTCACGGCCTTGCACGTATCCCCAAGTGCATCGTGGGCGCCCGCGGGGCATTTTTCACAGTTTTTAAATGACCAAAAAAGCCAGTAAGTCCTGTGCAGGAGAATTAGAAACCCCTCGGGGACTTACTCCCTGGAACAGGCTTTCCAGAGGGGACCACACGGACTCCTGCTTTCCTGCACCATGAAATGCTCCGTGCCCCACCCACCCCGCCCCCGTTTTTCACCTTATGGGTGACGTTTACCCAAAACAAGAGCTTACAGCAGCTCAAAGGCAGAGGGACCAGTGACGTTCACTGGATCATCCCGTCCACAGAGAGAGGCTCTGCTTTGGGTACCGGGTGCCCAGCAGACACGGCGGGGGAGGCGGCTACCGTGGAGACAGCAGGGCCTGGGAAGGGTCACCCATGCTGGTCAAGAAAACCGAAGAAAGATAAAGATAATAAATAACCTTACCACTGGACGTGGTTTTGTTGGCTTTTCCAGTAACTTGCCACATGACCTGTGGGACGTCATCTTTTCACTTGGTGAAATGGCTGTGTAGCTAGCGGACAAAGTGCACTTTAGAGAGGGGGACAGGGGTGACGAAGGCACATAACCTCAGGGCTGGCTCCCATCTCCCAAATTCAAGGAGAGCCTCACTGGTCTTCCACGTGGAAGCCTCGGAAAGCCAGGCTTATCTGTGTGGCAGGAGGGTCAGCAGAAAAGAATGTCACGCTAATTAAACATTCTGACGACGCCAGGACACCGCGATACACTATCTCCAAATTTACTCAATGTTCTCAAAACGTCCTAACCCCAGACAGAAGCCCAACCATTCTGATTAATGTCACGGGTCTCTGCTTTGTGGGGCAAAGTTGCCCAATGCTCCTGCACTGGCCTCCCTCTGCGTGACCCGGGGACAGCGCGTGAGAAACGCCCTTCATTCGAGACCGACCGCGGCGTCCCATGACCTGAGGTTTGGGGTCCTCTCTGACCACTCCCATTGAGCGAACTGATTTGATAATAGTAAGAACAATAATAATAATTACTTACTACACACCCAGAATTGTGCTACGCTCTGAGCAGGAGCGAGGAAAGTCCTCCGTCCCTGGACCTGTGCTAAGTGAGCTGGCAGCATTACTGGGGAGACAGGGCCCAGAGCATGAAATGACTGGGAGACGATTGCAGCCCCCAGCAGACCTGGCCGCGCCTGGCAGCAGCCCCGCATCCCCTCAGGGGGAGCCACACACACACACACACTGAGGACAGGACAAGGTCGCACTGAATAAAATTCTACTAGAGATTCGTTCCCCTGCATTTCCGCGTCCTCTTTGAAACACAAATGTGGAGGGGAGAGAAGAATTTCTGAGGCTAGTTGTAGAATAAAAGCATCAGCTGAGCTGAGGAGAAAGGCTTGGTCCATGGTCGGAGTGTTCTGGGAGAGGTGAGGCTGAGCGGCCACCAGCCTGTGCTTGTGCTGATATACACAGAGGTATCAGAAGGAAGAGGTGCCAGATGCAAACGCACCTCCCACACCATTTCACGTTCTTTCATAATAAAGTCTGTAGCCATTTTTAAAAATGGACTGAATTTACTCTTTGGACAAATAATGTTATTTGTATATGAAATAGATGTGCAGATATTGTCAGAGTTTACGATATTTAGTACATGGAAACCCATTCATAAGCAGGGGAAAAATAGCTAAAAAACCGTGTGCAGGAGCAGTCACATCCCAAGGGGGGGCGGTGACGGTGAAGAACGTGCACCGCAGTGCCACCGGTGGTGATTGACAGGAGCGTCCCTCACCCCGTCACTTTTAAACTTCTACGATGATCCTGCTTTACCCTAGGATGAAGAGAAGTGACAGCTTTTATTTAAGTGGGGAAAAAGGATTCTCTCTGAGCCCGCACCTGAGGCCACCCTCCCGGATTCAGAGGTAGGACAAGGCACTGGTCACCTCCGCAGTGCGGAAAGGCCAACCTGGTCCAGCCTGCTTTGCCCCAGGCCCAGGGCTGCGGCACCTGGCGGCGCCCCTGGCTGGCTGGATGTGCGGCCCGGCCACGACTCGTGATGTAAAGGACGTGATGAAATCGTCCGGGGGATGATAAAGGTCCCTCAGCCCTCGAAACAGAATGGCATTCAAAAAATGAGTTTCTTTTACTTGAATCTATTATTTATTTTTCCTGAGTATGATATGAATCAGAGGACATGAGATGCTCAAACTGAAGATTAAAAAAAAAAAGCCTGGAGATCCTATGAAATTTATATTACCACCCTTCAAACGTATTTCTCAATGTATTAAATACCTAATAGAAGAAAGGTTATTTTACGTAACTTCAGCTAAAGCTACAGATAAAATAAAAGTGAGATGTAAGGGAGTACTTGACGTACATGCTGAAGGAATGAGCTAAAATCGTTCAGAGGGTCATCATTTGTAGTATCTTCTTCTCCCCACAAACACACGCACGCGCACACACGTTCACACACACACTCATGTGCACGAGCTCATCAGAGCCACACGACCGCGCTTCCACCCACCTCTCCCTTCACCGGCCTCCCGCCTCTGTCTGGCAAGTGACCCCCGACCCCCACGAAACGGAGTCAGAAACAGCCCCCGCCAGAGGCCCCCGCTCCTGTCCCTCAGGCAGAACCCGACAGCGCCGCCTCCCCGGTCCCCACCGCACCGGTCCCCGCTCCCACCCCTCCCACGGCCAGCGTGACCCAAGGGGACACGTGGCGGGGACACTGATAACGTCCTGTGAGCCGCAAGAGAACACAGGAGCCTCAAGTGAGTCTTGCTGCGAAACTCGGGTCGTCGACCTCGCTTAGCTCCCCAGGGGGTCAGTGTCCACAGTCCCCAGTGTCCGAGTGCGGCCATAAGCAGGGCGGCGAGGCCCGGCCGCGGCTGCCGGCTGCTCTGAGAACCGGGTTTGCCGCGGAAACGTCCCCAGGCCGGAGGCCGACCAGCCACCACACCGCACAGTCAGGGGTGACACGTGGCGGTGGAGGTCAAGTCCACGCCCCAGCGGGTACTGCCGGAACTTACGACACCCCTCAGAGGACACGCAACCCAGACAGCAAAATGTCCCAGGAAAGAGCGCCGAGGGGCTCGCTGCTCGGGGCATTTCGCACAGCTTCACACAAGTTCACGGTGGCTGAAATCTTCGTTGCATTTACAGTAAGTGTCCAGCACCTTCACTGTTCACATCAAGAAAAGCAACGCTGATGGGAATCACATGTTCTCCAAATTTTCAAATACCAGCGTGCATTTCCCTTGACGTGGATTTGAATCTGCAAAGGACAACGAAGGTGTTTTCCCAGCTGCTGTGACCCCGCGGCCCCCTCACGTTCCACACCCACCCATCTCTTAGATGGGTCACCTGCAGTCCCGGCAAAACTCGCGACCGCTAGGGATGAGAAACGCCATGAGGTGAGTTTGGAAAGAATCCACGAGTGAGTCTAATTTCCTAGTGCTTAACAGAGAAAGAGAGAGAGAACTCCAACGTGTCCTGCCATCTTTAAAAGACTTTTTGGGTTTTTTTGAGGGTTTTTTCCCTTCTCAAAATCCCCAACTTCCTGTCTTCAAAGCACAATTGGACATGTTCACGTCTTCTGCTTGCCTCTTATTTTGTAAGAACTGCCAAGTTTGTTATCCTTTTTGTTGTTGTTGCTGTTATTGTTGTTGTTGTTGTCGTTGTCGTTGTTACCCTCTTTCTTAAGCCCAGAAATGAGAAAAGCATTGTTCGGATGTTTGGTTGGTTGGTAGGTTTTCACTTTTATTTTTTCAACAGTCTAGTATCTGTTGGGAAACAGTGCCCGGATCAAAGGGACAAACAGGAACCCCGCACCTGACCACATAGAAACAGCCGGGTTTGGAGCATCGCACAATTGGCTGACCCATCTTCCTCCAAGGGGCCAACAGCTGCAGGACTGGCTGCTGCGGGCTCCGCCTGCCTCGGCGCTGAGTGGGCTGATGCAGATAGGAAGCGATGAGGAAAATCAATTTGTAACAGGAAGAGATAGGAAACCCAGGAAGACACTTGATAGATACTCAGCTCTGCGGAAAGGAGGAAGTGGCGTGTTGAACTTGTTATTTTGAGTTGTTAAGCGGAAACAGGATACAAGAGAGAAGGCGGCGCAGCTAGAATGCATCTCGTTGCATAGCAACCGGAGGGTGGAAGCCGCTGTGCGAAGCCGCGACCATCTGCAGGATGCTGGGGAGAGACGCTTGTTTACAGCAAAGAACAACAACGAGGTGAATACAGTAAGCTTGCAAAGAATATAGGACGTTCCATATTCCTTTTAAAAAGCACGTTTCGTGGCACTGAAAATACTCCCATCTATATTTAAGTGTGATTCGGAGCCGACCTTCATACACGAAACGCGCCGCCGCGCACCACCGCCCAGGCTGTATACCGCTCTCCTCGCTCCGGATCAAGCGCTCGCCTCGGAATTTTCCAGAAGGGCTTGGAGGCGGGGAGGTTGGCGCCGTAGGTGTCAAATGATGCTTAGTGATCGGCGGACGCTCCCAGATACTCCCGCCTCGGGAGCGAGGCTGCGCGGGGCGCCATCGATCGGCCTGGGGCTCCGCTGCGTCTCCGTGCTAGGGAGGGCGCGTCCGATCCGAAGGGACGGGGTTGGGGATGGGGACGATGCTGGTGAACAGATGCCAGCGTCGAGGAGGCGGAAAGTGTAAGATCTGACCCTCCGCGGAGTGGGCCACGCAGCCGGAACCATTTGGGGTTCCTCACCGCGACCCCGCCACCGCCTTCCCGCAAGGTCCCTTGGGTGGGAGGACAGGCTGGGGCTGCCGACTGCCCGGAGCTTCCAGGGACAGCCCCCAAGCTCTTCCGGGGGCAGCCCCCCAGCCCACAGGGGGCTGTCTGGATTCTCTGTGGCTAAAACTTCGAGAATTTCAGTAAATCACAGTTTAGGGGGAAAACGAGCAGTCACTTGGCTTGGAGACCATCGAGGGGCGGGGTGGTCTGTAGGGGTGTGGAAGGAGTTCTGCTCCATCAGTGATGGACCCTCTGTCCCCCGGAGGACGTCTGGGGGCCGCTCCCCTCGACCCTGGCCGAACAGGGCGGCGGGGCCGCACCACGGGGCTTCTTCCTTGGGGGACCCTGGAGCCAGCGGGGGCCGGCACTGCAGTCAGGTCCTCCTTTGGGGACAGGATGCGCTGTCCGGAAGTAACGTCCAGTTTCCAGCTGCGAAGCCGCCCAGCGGTCGCGACCCTGCCTGCGACACGCGCGAGCCGCTTCCTCCGTCTGCCCCACAAGCCCGCACCGGGCCCCTCCTGCAGCCGTGGCCTGGCGGGTGGTACGCGCTCGGGGACCGCGCGTCGGTGGCCCGCCCACCCTCCCTCTGGCCGGCAGCAGCCGCGTCCCTGCTTCTCTCCCCCGAGGGCGCAGCGCAGGGGACAAGGGGCCCCGTTGGCGGGCCAGGGGCGCCAGAGGTGTTATTTCGGGGGAAATCGGGATTTCTCCCAGGAGAAGGGGGTGCCCGGGGCAGGACCCCTGCTCCCCAACGCCCTGCCTGGGAGGGGACACTGTAGGGCACCCCTGGGACAGAGAACGCAGGAGAACTACGAGAAACTAAAGGGAGGACGGGAGGCTGGAGTCCGTGGGGGTCCCCTCCCCACTCTCCCCTCTCCTCGGCTGCGCTCTGTGCTGTGCGCCCCTTAAACCCGCAGCGCTGCACGTCGGTCACACCCCAACATGGGAGGGGGGACCCTGAAGCTCATGCTCATGAAAACCTGACCCAAGCTCATTTTCCCAAACGTTTTTTCGGAAGGGGATTAAATCCGCATCTCGGGTCGCCTCAGCATAAACTGCTGTCCACTCCCGTGGGGAAACAAAATGACATCATTCACGCCCGGGGGGGGGGGGCAGCGCGGAAGAAAACGCCCGGCACCGTCTGCGTTTAAGCCCAGTCTGGAGCACGTCCTTCGCGCTTTCCTCTGGGCGACACGTCGTGAGCGGAATCCGCGGCCGGGACGCCACCGCGGCGGTGCTCAGACACTGTGGCCGGCCCTCCGGCCGCTCCCAAGGGCCCCGCAGCGTGAGCAGCGATTCCGCGCTGACTCCTCAGGCCCCAGAACCGGGCCGGGAGCAGAGCGGTGTCGCGCTGCGCGTGGTGCCGGCCAAGCGAAGCCGTGACCGCGGGGACCGGTCGGCGGAGGTGGCCCCGGGGGAAGCACGGCCACCGAGCCAGTTCCAGGAACGCTACAGCCTTCAGCTGCAGGGACACCCCAGGAGGAAGCGCCCTGGCCTCGCTGCTGCCGCGCGAGGACATGTCACTGACCGCCGACGGCCCTTGTCCCATACCAGCGCCTTCGCTGCGCGAACAACCCAGTATTCCGGAGATTTAAGGTCGCCATGAATGAATGACGTACGTGTGGTCTACTCGGCAGTCATATTTTTAAAGTACCAACTGGATGTCACATCCAACAACGTGTGCTCTGAGGCGTTTTATCTGAAAAGCTAGTCGTCTATAGCACCTGGTCTGTTTTAAAATATTAAAAGTAACGACATGAAAACATGAAAGTGTGATTCCTATAAACTATCGTTATTAGTGGCTAATGATGATAGAGTCTGTGCTTCATTTTAAATACGGGATCGGCCCTCGGGGAGAAAGCAGGAATGGGGGGGGGGAGGGGAAGGGGGGAGAGCAAGGCGCAGGAGCCGGCCAGGCGGCCATGGGTTTGGTCCCAGCTCTGACCTTTACCCTGCGAGACAGGCTGTCACAGAGATCCTTTGCCACACCTAGCACCAAGCAGATGCTCAACAAACCACTGGCAGCTACCAGCGGTGCTTACAGTCCCATTCCTTTGATCACTCACCTCTCGAACACACAGTTACGGGGAGCCCCACTCCTCCCCCAGAGAGCCTGAGACAGTCCCCTGCGTGCCTCCAGCAAACCCTTTGGTGCCTCACCCACAAATATTTCCCAAATGCTTACGCGATAAAAGCTCACGTTTGTTTCCAACTTTATCAAACACTGTACATCTCGTGATCTGAGCCCCCCACCCTCGGGGGCTGAGTCCTGACCCCCTCCGCCCCCCACCCCCTCTGCACCCCCAACCCCGTTCCTGTGAAGGAGCAGGACCGAGTTCCTGTCCCCATTCAGCACCTGGAAACGCGAGGGCCACTGAGACCGGCCTGCGCTCTTGCCCTGGGCTTCTCCTGCAGGGCGGGCGTTACAGCAGCCGCTGCTGACCCAATTCGATCCCCTTATTCCCGTGGACAGTGAGCCAAGCACCCAGTTGCCACGTACAGCACAGCAAAGCGTTTGAAAAAGAAGGGGACATCTCACGCTAATGACCACCTTCCTGCCTGCGGTCAGATTAAATCCCCAGGGGAAAAAACAGAGCGTTTCAGAAGACGAAGCACAAATAACGTCCCTCGTTGCCAGCGTTCGAGCCCATTCTGTTCCCCTCCCTCATACCCTCTGAAACGAGCATACGGCTAAGCAGTGATTTTCTGAGGCACCCAGATGTAATTGTTGAGGAAATAGCTGTGTTGCATCGTCTTAGCTAATTTAATGTCACGTACTGGGTTGGGCTGAACTGCCACAGATGGTGACATCGCTGGGGGGGCGGGGAGCACAGGAGACCCCCGCTCCTGGAGGGTATATATTGCGTTTTCACAAATCAAAGATTTCATGATCTCACAAAAGGTGGAGCGAGGGGGACCATTATGCTGGGTGATTGTAGGTTCCACCAGAAGAGAAACTTGAAGTGGAAGCGAGAGATATTGGGGGGTGAGAGAGAAATGTCGCGTTTCTGAGTGTTGAACGATCATCCTCGCCCTGTCTCCCTGGACCCAACCTCCTCCAGCCTCTTTGTATGGCAGAACCCACGCACACGAAGACATCTCGAACCCAAATCGTAATCTTAGGGTTTACAAAACTTACCTTCAGCATAATCCCAAGGTAGTTGGATGAGTTCTCTGGTTTTGTGACAGCAAAAAGAACCAAAGCATATATAAAAACGTGTTTAAAATCATCACCATAGCTACTGTCTCAGATAATATCTTAACATAACAATTCCAGCTTCATATAAACATAGGGTTTACCTCCCATCCCTTTCCCCACTCCTCACACATGAAAGTGAAAGTAAAAAAAAAATTAAAAAAGGCATAAGGGATTTTATTTTAGGCAACTAAAGAGAATTGAGAAAGAGTGACAGCAACAAGAGACATAAGCAGAATTTGAAAGCCAAAAGGCAGAAAAACACAGAACAATCCAAAATGCACCTTAATAGCAATAGAAAAATCAGCTGCGGTCTAATCACGCCATGGCACGCCCTCGTACACTCCCACAGCGACGACAGGGATGGGGCGGGCTTCAGCTGCACACAACACGGATAAACAGAGCGATCGCCTGTCCGGCAGACAGACCCACACGCTATGGAGAGTCCGTTTCCACTGATACCGCGCTCAGAGGGGGAGCCAGCTGAAACATATTCCTTGGAAAAGCAAGGAAGGGGTTGCTTTTAAAGAGGAAAGTAACAAAACCACATGCATCAGATATACAGAGACTTCTCTGGGGCCAGCAGTGGACTCTCAATGACCCGACTGGTGATTTAGCTGCTGTCATGTTAAAATCATTTGCTAGCCAACATGGGAATACTTTATATTCCTTCCTATAGGTGTGTGCTGTATCATTATTTAAAGGCTAAAGGCCAAGCAGACACACACGAGTGATGACAAATGCGACAGACCAGAGCAAACTGCGGCAATGCATTCAAAATTATGAAAAGACATAGATACTTTTCCATTGTAGAATTCTATACCCAGCTAAACATCTATCAGGCGTGAAGGGAGCATAAAGACGTTTCACACACTCTGGGTGTTGGTGAGGTAGCCCCCTTCCCCTTCCTCAGAGAGCCACTATTATTTCAAAAACAAAGCAAACAAAAACCACCACGACAACCACAGGGAAAACGAGCATTTCTCCAAAACGTTAAATGGTCCACCAGTGAAAAGCAGGAATGACCGTAAACATCGAAACACCGAATTTAAATATAACCAATAGTGTGAAAAATCCCTATTAGAAAAACTGAAATGCACTCACAATGACTGTTTCAATTTCCAATTGCTGGCGAAGCAAATGACCACAAACTCAGCAGCTTGAGTAAAAAAGAATTTTGTGACTTACAGTTCTGAGGGTCAGGAATTCACCGGATGAAACGCGAGGCGGGCAGCAGGTCTGTGTTCTTTCCTAGAGGTTCTGGGGGGTAGAAAAAAAAAACGCTTTCTTACCTTTTCCAGCTTCAGAGCCAGTAGCGGCCAGTAGGTCTCTCTCCCGGGCATCACTGTGACACAGAAGCGCCCGCCTCCCTCCTCCACAGTTAAGTGATTGCACTGGGCCCACCTGGCTAGGTTACTCTCCTCATCTCAAAGCAGCTGATTGGCAGCTGTAATCCCATCTAGTACCTGATCAACTCTCCCACTAACAAGGTATCCCAGTTGCTGGGGATTAGGGTGCGAGCATCTTCAGGGGGCATTCTGCCTATTGCAGCATGTGAAACTGAAAATCGAGCATGTTATTTGGAAGTAGAGAGGCAAGTCCCAAAGAACTGACTGAGGATGTTGAAAATGGTGGCATCTACAGAAAAACACTTGGGAGTGGTGAGAGAGGGAGCTAGGGGTTTCATCATAAGAACTGTAACACTATCTGATTTGGTAAATTATGTACGGAAATTACTTTCACAGAATAGAAAACAAAAATTTTCAAAATGTTGCATTTCTAACTGGTTTACTTTCTAGAGAAGGTCAGTAAACATTGCAGATACCAGTTTCATTTTTACAGCTGCTTTCAGTTGCGTGAAAGTTTTATCTTCATGTTAGAACTGTGAAAACCTACCAATTGAAGCATCCCAATACAGCCGCAAGACACCATAGGGTTCTGTCCCTCCCACCCATCCAGCCTGCTCTTCTACTCGGTCGCCCCACACACTCCGTCACTCCCAGAGCCACTGAGCTTGCTCCCACCCAAGGGCATCTGCACATGCTCTTTCCTGGCAAGTCCGTGAAACACAGGAAGTGGGTCGTGGGGACCTCTAACTTATAGCCCATCAGTCAGAAGCCCAGGACTTAACGTCTGACATCTGAGGATGCTGAGGCACCTGGGCACCAGGGAGAACAATGTCTGGAGATCTCAGGAGGTATCAGGTAGGAACCAAGTTCTCACCTGGTGGTCAGGGGCCCAGGGTTACACTCTAACCCTCCAGAGTGAGTGGTTCACTGCACTTTCTGCTGCAGTCCCACTCCCCTGCCCCCCACAGGCAAACAATCACAGATGCTTCTAGTTCCTCTTAGTCATGACACTGTGGGTGCTTTAAAGGCATTGCTACAAATACGCCAGCGATTCATCTGAACCCACTCCACAACAGGACCGATGGCTACAAGGTACGGAGTCTGCCTCGGATCACAGTTCATCTAACAATTCAGAAAGCAGTGGACAGAGGAGCAGAGATGCTACAGCATACCCTCAGAAATAAAAACACAAGTGGAACTCAAGCCAAAACATGCACGCATGCCTTTTAATTGCATTGTGCCCTTTGGCTGAAAGTCCCTGAGGTTTCTTGTTCCCCTGGAAAATTCCAACTGATTCTTCCAGTCTCAGCTCAAAGTTTGTCTCTTCTGAGAAGGTTTTCTCAGTCAACGTCAGTGACCTGTGGCATCCCGCTTCAGCCACAGGGTTTAAACGCTGCATCATCACCTGTTCATGTCTTCCCCCACCCAGGCTTTGAACTCATCAAGACTGGAACATGTCATTTATTTATTTAAACCCAAAACCTGAGTATAAAAATTAACACAGTCTACGGCCATGCTACCCTGAATGCACCTGATCCTGTCTGATCTCTGAAGCTAAGCAAGATTGGGCCTAGTTAGTACTTGTAATGGGAGACCACCTAGGAAGACCAGGTGCTGTAGACATAAAAAATAAAAAAATAAGGATTGTAAGCTGACAAGATCCTTGCAATCTGTGAGGTCAACCAAGGGTTGCCGTGCCTTAAAAAAAAAAATTAACACACAGTGGTCACAGAAGGTGCTCAATAGTTTTAATTACATCTCTGGTCCTTTGCACTTAGTCCGTTGTCTGATAACTTGGAATAAATTCATACAAGAAGGAAAGAACAAAGTTTGGGGTTAGCTGTACAACTCACTGCCTGGGTCCTCTCGCCTTTTATGGAAGAAAATATAAGATCCTATGCTGTAAAGACTGTAATGCAAATTTGGAACAGGTCCCAGCCTGACAGTAAAGTTTCCAGGTAAGCATCTCCAATAATATTTCATGTGTTAAATCTTCTGAGTATTTGAAGACAATAGAAGGATGCTTCTTGCTTTGTCTGATAATAAAATTATTCTAATGCATTCTGGCATTCTTTTAAATGTATTGAAAGCTGATGAAATGGAGATTGTAGATTTGGACATTGGAGAAAGGCCTTGAATTTCAGCCAGAGGATTCTCAAGAGAAATAAAGGTACTCAATACTGAAAACCAGGTAGGAAAATATACTGGACATTCAAGAACTATTTCAAGGTCCATCGTTGACTTCACTGTTGGAGGGCTAAACTGTCTTCACAACAGCTCCATGGGTTCTGGTTCATGACAGCATCATGTTAAAGCCACTGTTGACAGTCACAGAGTCATGAATGACTGCACTGGGACCACCAGAGACGTGGATTGAAAATAACTTATTACAAATCATAAAGTGCTAACACTGATAAATGATATTTTAGACGTAAAATTACTGTGGATTCAAGCTAGTCCTTATCAATACACTATTATTATTATTTCTTGGCATCTGTTTTTCTTTTCTGAGTTAGAAATGCAAAGTTATAGTTTCAGATAATTCTGTAGGGAATAAATGTAAACTGCCATCCATCTTGTCTGTAATGTGGTCCATAATTAATAAGTACCACAAGCTTTAATGAGAATTATGGATCAGTTCAATGTTTCATTTCTTTACAGATTGGGGGTAAGGAGATTTTTCAAAACTTGAGTATGCATGGTACACCTACACATATTGATTAACATGTTAGAACAGAAAAAACAAGTGCTTCCAAATTCTAAAATGCCTATCAATTAATGAAAATCACAGCATGAAGAACTAAAGTCCACATCTTTAGCCAACAGTCTAAACCTGACTCCTAATGTTTTAGGGTTAGAAGGAGAATCGTCTGGATGGAAGATGTCTAAACTCAGTTAAAGATAAGAGCTGCTGACGCTGAAAATTCCCCCTTCTCTTCTAAGAGGTGGGAAATGTATGGTCTTGCTTCAGCAGTTAAATATCATTGTGAGTAGAAACTTCATGGTTAATTATAGAGATGCTTAATAAGCTGATGTCTCTCTAAATAGTCTCCACTCCACTGGGGACAGGAGGCAAAGGCAAAAAAGTTGATACCTTGGGAAGGTGATGTTGGAGGGGAATTTCACTCTTTTGTTTTTCATTAACGAGATTTTGAAGTTTTTGTGCAATTAAAAGATCACAGTTATTATTTCAGAAATTTTCCCTTCTCACTCTTCGTGGGTCTTGACCTGTGGCCTCTTCAATCTTTGTTGTCTTTGCTGCCTTGATATTGTTAGTCATCTTCACTCATCCCTTTCTTTTTGAACTGTCTTTCCTGCTCTTAGTCCAAATTTAACATCCTCGAGCCCAGGTTATACCTCTCTACTCTTTGTTTTTCGATCCCCTTGCCTTTCTGTGTGTCTTTTGGCCCTGTAAACCCTGTACCTTCTCTGACATCCTTGAGGTCAATGTTGAGATTCAAGTGGCCAGAGATAATGAGTTTTAAATGTCAAATGTCCTGAGGAAAAGAGCACTTTAAAGATGGATTCTGACTCAGACGTTTCTTTCCTTGATATATATCTATTGTCATAAAAAAAAAGTTATAATTCCAATGAGTAAGAAATCTATTTCAATCTACAAGAGATGTCCTATCCTACACAGAGGTCACCAAGCTTTAGGAAACATTAGATGTAACTATATCCTTTTGAGAACACAATAAATGTATTCAATTAAAACAAATTTTCTATACTTTATGATTGCTACTTAATATGTATTGATGTTTTAGCTGAAATTCCACCATAAAACACCCAGCTTCCTTTCTTACTGAAAAAGCAGGCACTTATCAACCACCTACTATATACTTGACATTGCACGAAGCACTGGGAGGTACAAAAGCAATACGTATAGTCTTGGAACTATACTTGAACCTTTATAAAATAAACTGGGAATTGGTCAATTATTTTAATAGCGTCTGATAGAATATTTTATTTTATTTAGGATGTTGCATCAATACTTATGTCATGTCAGTAGGTAGTTTTCTTATTTTGTTCTTTTTATAAATTTTATTTAAATAATGTGAAAGGTTTTCTTCTCTTTGCTCTTCAATAGTCGACAAAAACTTAGAGTTACCTATTCTTTCAAGTTTAGGTGGAATTGCTGTCAGTAAATTCTGTTGTAATTTCTATTGTGGCTATATCCTCCATGTATGGCGTTTGCTTTGTGATTGTTAAAATTTTTCAGAATATTTTATTTGTTGGCTTTATATTTAACATCTCCTCTAACGCTTTGTAACTTTTTTCCTTCTCATAATCATTGAATACAAACTATAGATAGATAGATGATAGATAGATAGATAGATAGATAGATAGATAGATAGTGAATTACCCTCCCCCGGGCTTCATATCGAAACCTGATCGCCTTCAGTGCCTTCCAGGGCGTCGGATGAACGTTGCTTTTTCGGAACCCAGGTCATGTGCCCAGCGCCCGGGGAGGCGGACCTCAGAGTGCGCCGCGAAGACGCCGCCGACCCAGCGTGGGAGACCTAGGGTTGCCTCGGCGTCCCAGTCGCTGGGTCGGCGGGGCTTTGACGAGCGGGAACACGTGAGCGGGAACGCTGGTGGCCGTGCCAGGCCTGCCACCCGGGAGCTCGGGCGTCAACACAACGGGCGTCGACACAACGGCTTCAGCACCATGGCCCCTGGACAGCGGGCCGTCCGCCTGCGAAAGGGCCCCGCGTCCAAGTTCCGGCTGCGTTCCGTCCCTCGGTTCCGTGCGCGCGCACGCGCTCGCGGGGCATTTTGGTTCCGGGGGCAGCTGGAGGTCCAAGTTCTCTTCTCTGCCTGACCTTGAGCACCTTGACTGCGGCTTGGGTCGCTTGTCTCTGAAAAGCGGATGAGCATCTCCTCAAACCCGCCAGAGCATTGAGCTAGTTCTGCGGTGACACCATGGCCGGGGGAAAGGTTGAGGGGCCCCGCTTTGCACCGATGCCACCTGAGCATGAGGCTTGCAGAAAATATGCAAGGGGCACCCGGGCAGCAGAAGGCGGCCGACCCGGCATCCCAGAGATAGACGCCGCTTCTCCCGCAGCTACTTGGAGGTAACAGAAGCCCAGAGATGGACAGAGTGATCTGGATTCTTACACTCCTCCCCGCCCCCCGCCCCCAACTCCCAAATCACGTATCTCATCCAACTCTGCTTGGGCTTGGAGGTTTTGCCAGGAGATAGAGGTTACGCAGCCCCTGCTTAACTGATGCGCAGTGTCAGTATGAACCCCGGGCAGAGCGAGAAAGAAACCGCGACAGACGCCTGCACGTTGACAAACCGCAAGAGTTAAGCTGTCCCAGACGGGGTCCAGACAGCCACAGTGGGGACAGCCCCACAGGGAGGGCTCTGGCTGCCTTCCGGGCCAGGTAAGAAGAGCAGCCTCAGAACGCGGCCTGTAATTTGCTGTGAGTCCAAGATCAAGTAAATAAATAATGGGCAGTAACCCACATTATTTGGAGCTATTTAAAACGACTGCCTCCTTCAGCAGATCTGCCAATCGTCCACAATGCAGACACGACCTGACACTTCGCTGTTGGAAGGGATGCATTTGGGACAGAGTGCGGGCAAGCGGCTGCCCCTGCCCCCAGAGCTCCCTGCATTAATGCCAGTTCTAAAACGCCAAGCATTTAACCAAAAGAGGCTGTTACAGTCACTAGCCGCGTGTTTGATCCACCTCTGTCTCCGACCTGCGTGTCTGTCATGTGTCACCATCAGTAGCACCTTCAGTAGCACCTTCGTGACCAGCCTGAGCCCAGTGAATGGTTGAAGTCTCTTCCGGAATCTTTTCTTTGACAATGCAAATGCATTAATTACTGTCATTCGCATCTGGAGCTGAGCGGGCTACCTGATGATGTTGTAATGAACCCTGGGCCTCGGGCTCAAAGCTGGTGACCTGAGGCCTGAGGGACCTCTCGCCCGCCTGTGTACAGGGATCTAGCTGGCCCCAAAGCCTGCTGGAAAAGTTGGGAGCTGTTCAAAACTTCGGGCTAATTCCTAACAGAAGACAAGTCAAGCTGACTGTATTCATTGCCCCAGGGAGCTGTACCTGCTGCTCTCTCTACAAGGACAATGAGAGTCTCCATATTCTTTAGATAAGATTCTTACAGTTTTCTCAACTCTTGGGGTCTCAGGTTGTACGTTTATTAATCACTTCGCAGGAATGGAGCTTGCTTTGGACTGACGCTTTCCTTAATATCAACAATAGGCTGTACAAAGCAGCGACCTAAAAGGTAACAGACTGTCTCTGTGTTGAAAAATTGACAAGTGGAAAAAAAAATCAATTGATGATTTAGAAAATTGGCCAAAGCGATGTTACTCACCTACAGGTTTGAAAATGTTATGTTCGCTTCTCCTGCGGGAACACGGGGCTTAGAGAGCCGTCTTAGTTTTGGCTGCTTCCTTTCAGTGGGCAAACACTCGTAACGGCCTGACCAGCTGCAGCAGGCTTCCTAGTCACTGCGAAGCTGGAGAGGAAGAATTTGAAGGTGAAACGACACGATGGGTGGGGTGGTCGTTTGTTTTCATTTTGTCTTATTTCTTAAAGACGTTCAAGAAAAGACTCCTCGATTGTATCCTCTCCGCTCTCCTGCTTCCTTCCCCTCTCTCTCTCATATCAATCATTAGAACAGCTGTCATCGAGCGAATATCTGATGTGATACAGTCACGCGACGCAGAAAAGCACGTATCTAAAGTGTTGACAGAAATGATGACAACTAGAAGTTAAGTGGCATAAGCAACGTCATTGGCTTCCAGAGCGTGCGTGCAGGAGTCACACTCGGGTCGCTTCCACCGTGGTTCTCTCCGCTTCTCCTCTTTTTCTGGCTCTCAACTCAGATCCATTACAACTCGCTTCACGGACAAGGAATCATCGGAGGTTAGGATGCTTGAAACAACGCTGAAGAAAAGAGGACAACTCCCACCATCCCCCACGCTGCCTTGGTTGTCATGCCCCGCTAGACCCTCGAGTGTCAGATTCTTGAATCCCGCTGTGTTCCTAACACATAGAAACAAAATTTTTGTGCCCCTGTTTTCAGTTCACGAAGAACTTTTATAAATCTAACGTGGTTCACCTTTGATGCAAACGAGAGAAATGTTAACCAAGAAACAGTTGTTTACAAATTGAAATTTGTAAGAAAGTGTTTAATAACGACTATAAGATTTTCTCCTACCCTGGCAAGGTTGCCAGATCTAACAAATAAAAATATAAGACACCCATTTAAATTTGAATTTCAGACAAATAATCAATGCTTTGTTTAGTATAAATATGTCCATTTGGGGCATATTACAAAAGAAAAAAAGTACTTGTTGATGTGAAATTTAAATTTAACTGGACATCCTGCATTTTCCCTGACAACCCTATTGGTAAAGAAGAACATAAAATTTGTCTTCTAGCAAGTGATTATGTGAGTAGACAACACTCTTTTAAAGAAAGTCTGGGTAGGTAATTTAGCAAACCAAAGATTCCCTTTGCAAAACATTCACGCATGCCCTAAAGTGTCATTTTTGCATGTTTGCATTTTGGTGTAATTTGTTTCTCAAAGTATTCTACACTTTTAAAAGCACGATTTTTAAAAGAGGAAAAAAGAACAATTCTTGTTAAATCTTTTAAACTCAAACAACACAGAGACACATACAAAAAGATTTAGGCAGCAAAGAAAGTGATGAACTTCAGTCATCCTAAAGACATTACAACAATTGAAGAAGGAAAATTGTCTTTCCCAGACACCATCTTAATCAGCCAGAATACAATGGACTCCCCTGTGTTCCGTTCTTTAAGTGTGAGATAGTAGGTCTTATTCTGCTTGGCAGAAGGTACAGTATTTACACGAGTTGAGCACAGAGATGGTAGAGCCAGGGGTTCCGGGCTCGTCACGCCGTTAGTTGAGGGCAGGTGGCTGGGGAGGGCGGGGCTGAAGAAGAAATCCAGAGCCGTGTGGAAACTGAAACGCTGAACACAGGCCCGAGGCGCTGCCAGCGGAGGCCACGTCACCCTTCAAGGCACCCCTGACGTCTGTCGCCATCACCTCCTTCTCCCGAGCTACTGTCAGAAAAACAGCTCTCTGTGTGACCTGATGCTGAGTAAGCCCCGTCTGAAACACGAGTGTTTGTCAGGGTCTGACATGCAGAATAATCCCTGCTCTTGCCAAAGCTCTGAGCCTAGAACTGAGTTAGAGGAGGAGACACCGAGCTCACACTCACCACAGGCAGACATGGCCTTTAGAAAAATGTACGGGCCGCGGCATCCTCCCAGCCCAGCCTTGGGCAAGCTCAACCGCCGCTGGCGAGTCGGCAGTTGGTCCCTCCCCATGTGACCTACAGAGTGAGCCTTATCACAAATACCACGCACGAAAAGCTGCAACAGTGTCATTTCTGAGCTGAAGGTCATCTGCGTCCTTTCCAGATTATCACAGTGGTGATTTTCTCTTCCTAGAACCTGGCTGTTCAGAGAAGTTATTCCATAAATGTTTGCATCTGTTCAGGGCACGGGCCCACGACGGACTGGCACAGACGAGCAAAGGGCAGGTCATTTCTTAGAGA